>CM055196.1:22882508-23102508 GCA_029224185.1 Karalla daura
CGCAGGAACGCGCTTTTTAAAACCTCTTATTTTCCACTCTAGTCCTGTCTTGCGTTATCCGCCAGCCTTCTCTTGTTCCTCTCTTATCCATGTTTTTCGATCAGCAGAAGGAACATTATGTTAATTTACAGTAAAACGCTGGAAAAACGAAACAAACTCCATCCCCTGAAGGGATTTCAGGACTTCCCTGGCGGTGGACTGACTCCCCCGCGGCCTCGACCCTCACCTCGACCTCCGGCTTTCTGCGGCAGATCAGGATCCGTAAGACTGAGAAACACGACACAGATCCGCTCTGAACGCTCCCGACACACTGGATAGAGATGTCGTTTATCAGGGCTTTAGACTCGTCGAGGATGGATGAACAAACACAGTCCTGCTCAAACAGAAAGCCCCTGTAATGAGATAGAAACACAGCAGCCACACACACACACACACACACACACACACAGAGCAATGGAAACCCTTCTTAACTCTCGAGGCCTTCAGGGCGAGAAGTGTCTCTGACTTTGTCCGTCTCACGTTATCAGAAACCTTATTCCCTTTCTGTAGCTGTTTTTAAGGATTTTAAAATCTTAGAAGGGGGAAAAAAACTTTTAACTTGGCTTTGTTGAATAACTATTGAAGCCCATAATTTGATAAAACCACCTCCCTAGCTAATGTGCATGTCTGATTGAAGACACAGGTTTCATTATTCCTCCTGGCTTAATCTGGATGTGATCCATAGCTTTGTCTTCATGTTTTCTTCAATATCTTCAAAACAAATGAGTTTTTACAGCTTCTGTGTAGATGTGAATGTCAAAAAGACTTTTTTTGAGGTCAGTTGTAAATGTTGAAGCTCTGCTTTTAAACCGACAGGAAGACACGAAGTCCAGAGAGTGGTCGGCTGCTCTCAGAGCTGTAATCCAGAGTGTCCACGCTGCCCCTGAACACCTCGTACACAACGCATGCCCATTTCTCTGAAAGTGGTCTGAAAGTGACCATTTTCTCCTCTCACGACGTCCCGCTGCTCCTGCAAACAGCCAAAGACCTTCGCTGGTAGCCGAGCTAAAAAAAACTAAAATCTGAGTCCTGACTGAGATGTGAGGGATGTGAGGGATGTGGCACAGGCGTGTTACGGCTGATGGATCAGACTGATGGAGCTCCAGGGAGGAGGTCCTGCTATCGATGGAGGTGGATGATGCTGGACTCTCACCTTGGGAAGCTCATGCAGACTGATTTCATGCTCGGTCTCGATGTTTGTCTTATTAAAGGCTCAGAGTGGAATCAGCCGGGTGTTTAATCTGAAATGAGGTGTCCCCCATCCAGTCCAGTCGGGCTGTATCTGTCCATTTCCTGCCGCTCCTTCAAGAAACCAGTGTGAAGTGAGCAGTTTGTGCCTCCCTAGGCACAGGGTTTTTTTTGGGGGGGGGAGGGGGTCTGGTACTGCTTTATTGAGCTTCAGCTCCGACGAGGAAGCCCAGAGCAATCTTGAATTTTAAGGAATCCCTTTTTCTTTTCTTTTATGATACATATATATAAATATATAAATATATATACCGAGCAGCCGAGCGGCACTAATTCCATGTGACAACGGCAGCAACGTCTCGGCTGTGTTGCTGTGGGCGGACGGTGGAGTGTTTAGTTTTCATACAGATCAAGTACTTAGAGAGAGAGAGAGGGGGAGAGAGAGAGAGGGAGGGAGAGAGAGAGAGGGAGAGAGAGAGGGGGAGAGGGAGAGAGAGAGGGAGAGAGAGAGAGGGAGAGGAGCCGCCACAGGCTGCTCCTCTCTGTTCCCTCAGCCTCTTTAAAAAGAAAATAGTTTGTTGGAGGGGTGAGCTGCGGGGGGGCTCATGTCAGACGGGGCTGAACGCTCTCAGAGCGGTGGTCCACCATGCCCCCCCCCCCCCCCCCCCCCCCACACACACACACACACACACACACACACACACACACACACACCTCTGTCCGTCCGATGGGTCCAGGGGAGCTGGGAGAAGACGCCGGCCTCGCCCCGGCCGTGCTGTCAGGTTCTCCCTGTCGCCATGGCAACCGCTTCAGTGCGACGCTCCAACCACAAAAGTCTTTTTTTTTTGTTGTTGTTTTTTTGTTTTTTTTTCCTCTCTCTTTACTTTACTCTCCAGGCTTTTACTTGTATTTTCCTGCTGCCGTGCTTACGTTTGTAACGTAAGCCGAGCCACAAACGTGATTATGAACCGTTTTTCTTTGTAAGCTGCTGTGTGTGTGTGTGTGTGTGTGTGTGTGTGTGTGTGTGTGTGTGTGTGTGTGTGTGTGTGTGTGTGTGTGTGTGTGTGTGTGTGTGTGTGCCCTGACCGTGGTCTTCTGATCGGATGAGTCATGATCCGGGTCCAGACGTGTCTCTGTTCCATCTCGGATGAAAACCACGCTCATTGCAAACACATCACACACCTGTCGAGATCTAACGTGTGGCTGCAGACAGGGAGGCTGGACCGAGCTGCACCTTCACACCCCTGCCTGCTCTTTGGTGGGGGGGTAAGGGGGGGGGGGGGGTAGGAGGGGGCTAAACTCACACATAGATCAGAGGGAAGGCAGCCAGATTCTCGAGGAGGGAGAAGGAGAAGGACAGAGTTGTTTTCTTCCGTCTCGTCCTCTTAAACATGCAGGTCTCTGGAGACGTAATGAAAACCCTGGCAGAGTGTGGGATTTTCACAAACTTAAGTCCTGTCTGTGTGGGCTCCATTGTTTTGCTCCCCTCCACTTGGATTTAGAAGGAGAGACTCAACCGGAAGGAAAGAGGCTGCAGCTCCTCCTGGCTGCGATGCCTCCGCTTCAACTCGATGGAGAAGCTTTTCTAGTCGAAATGAGGACAACTCGTCCTCGGACGGCCTCTGAAGAGCTCAGGATGTGTAAAACCTAATCTATGGGTCGGTGATGAATGAGCCGCATTGTTTCATGTGTTTCTGTGAACAAAACAAAATATGTTCCGAGTTGTGAAATTAACTCAGTGGTGCCCTCTGGAGCAGTGTTCAATCTTTCATTCCCCTCCTCTCTCTCCCTCTCTCTCCCTCTCTCTCTCTCTCTCTCACACACACACACACACTCAGATAGTGCTTTTCTCATAGGCCAGTAGCTGCAGCTTACATACTGTACGTACAGATGGAGACAGAGATGTGCTGTGCGTTGTTCTTTAGCGTACGGTTGAGGTGGGTGTCGCAGTGGGAGAGGTCACTCATCGTTCACACCCCCACAAGTCGACGCCTCGCTCAGGATGCCATAGCAGCGCCTGTTGTGAGAGTTTTGCATCAAACGCCGCTGTCATCATTTACCTCTTCAGGACGCTCTCTCCGCAGCCTGAATGCCGTCACACGTGGGCGGAAACGTTCAGCAGAGCGCGCCCGGTTTTTCCTCCTTTCATCAAGCGTGTTTGTTATGTTAGTTTCATATTGATCCAAAGGAAAAAAACATCGTAGATCAGGGTTATCTGAGAGTATTGCTCTCAATGAAGAGATGCTCCCAGCTGCTCCAGTCCTCCCAGTTCTTGGAGTGGATCTCCAGAGGAGGAGGAGGAGGAGGAGGAAGAGGAGGAGGAGAGGCCTCGGGAGATCAGCTGCTAATCCAGCCTGACATACGACTCAAACTTGACTCGCTATTCTCTGCAAATTGATTCAAAGGAAGCCGCCGCAGCTTACGGAAGAGTCACTTTCCCAGTCTCTCTGGCTGTAATGAAATTAACGGTCAGACGCTCTTCCTCTCCTCGTGTGTGTGTGCGTGTGTGCATGTGTGTGTGCGTGTGTGTGTGTCCGAACTGACCACGCCACGGTCAAAGTGACATCAGTCATCATTGAACATATCCGAACGGACTGATCACATTTGTTGCTGTAGAGAGCGAGGGAAGATTTCTGTCGACCGCAGGCTCATCGTGACAGAGAGTTAAGGAGATGACACGCACACACACATACACACACACACACACACACACACACACACACACTCTGAATCACTGCCTGAGCTCAGGCTCTAAGTCTGGAGCAACGTTGCCATCTGCTGCTCGAGCCGACCTGGGAATCAACACTTCCTGAGTGTGAAGAGGCTTCGACACCCGAGCTGAGCGAGGAGAGCGGTTTATTTTTATGTCGACGTCTCTGAGACGTTTTTACATACATGACAGAAACGTAACGTCACAGAGGAGCGATCGATGCTTCTACCAGGAGGTGCAGACCAAAGCCCAGGGCCCGCTGGGCTGCAGATCGTCTGGTAGATGCTCCTCTGGTCGCTCCTCCTGGTCCTGCTGGACGAGGCTGAGCCCAGCTGGGGCCAAGCTGCAGACGTGTCAGGTGCTGCTGGTCCCTGAGAGGACAGGAAAGGCCTCGTGCTGCAGGTCTAGTTATCCAGATGTGAATGACTGAGCATGCGTCTGTGTTTGGATCATTTTAAGCTGCTAACACCATAATCAGCCTCATTATGTCTGAATTTATGCGGCCGCATTCACTTGCTCTGACTCACCTTGTTTGATGTAGTGATTATCGTGCGGTTACCTTCGTGATTAAAAGATTAGATTTATGGCTTATTAAACTGATGCAAAGACGGTGGAAATCGCAGGCTAAACACCTGTTCCACAAAGACTCAGATAACGTATCCACGTGACATCACAGTGACAAACACGTTTCTTTTATAGCTTCTTTTGTAAAGAAACCAGAAGAAGCTCAAATCTGACCCAGGTCTAACAACTCAGGCACCATCATCTGTTTCCCCCAGTTTTAACACTAGGATCTGACTATTAGGATGACTGTTAGTGAGCTTGGTGATTTTCACTCATTTGCATGTGTTTTTCTATCTTTCCCTCCATCAGCCCGGGAGCTTCCTGAGGATCTTCAACCTGCGGGCGCTCCAGGAAGTCAGCAAGGTGCCGGGCCTGAGCAGCCGCCAGACGGAGGCGGAGGACAACCCCATGGCCTTCCACCTGCACGGGGGCACCACGTACGGCCGGGGCATCCGGGTCCTGCCCGAGAACAGCCCCGAGGTGCAGGAGCTGCAGAGGTGAGAGCAAAGCAGCCCGGAACAAACCCAGAGCTTCAGAGGGCTGAGGAAGGTGAATAATCCCCATAGGTCAGGTTCAGGGGAGCGTCTCTGCAGGGTTTTAGAGGGAAAGGGATGCTGTTTGTCAAGGGCATCTAGCACATAATAAACTGTTATGTCGAGTTATTAATTGCAGACAGACTTGATATGAGAATCCTTCCCTGTTATTATAGTTCAAAGTGGAATCGACCCATCACAAAATTCACATTTTGACCATAGATTTTCGACTTATGTACTGAATTCTGTCTCTATGCCTGTGCTCTGTGTTTCTCCACTTTGATTGGCTGTATTTTCTCTGAGGTTGAATATGACTCTACACACATGACAGAGTGTACATAAATCCGATAAAAACAGGCGCCAGCGCCACATTAAAGGGCGGAGTAGCTTAAAAAGCCATCATGAGTGAAATGAGCTGAGAATAAAAGGCCATAGATGATGAATTGATCTGTCCAGCTGAGCTCCGGAGCTTATTTAAAAACCAACTGCTGGAGGAACAAATGAGAAGGACTCGCTAAATTCAGTCTGGTGAAATCTGTCTTGTGCTCCTGCAGAGTCATCAGAGCCTTCGAGGAGGAGGAGGAGGAGGAGGAGGAAGAGAAAGAGGAGCTGCACGACTCAGAGCTGTTGGAGATCTGCAGCACTTCACAAGACACAGGTATGAAGGAATGGATGCTGTCTGTTTTAAAGCTGTACTGCAACATAAGTGATGCATCTCTGCGTGAATCAGGACATGATTAGGACTGCATTGGTGGGATATAAATCGATTCACAAAAGCGTTTTCTCGCTTTCTCCAGTTCTTAAGGATAGAAATTTCTAGTGAGGAGGACTGAAAAAGGCATTCAAAGACCTCATCTAGGCATCCCAGGCATTATGTGAATGGACAGGTGAAGGGAAGAAGCATTTGTTTGAGCCCTGGATGTAACTAGACTAAACATTCAACATTTATAGAGTTATGACATAGCAGAAAGTCATCGCAGACAGACAGCAGGAAGTCTTCACCTCTGAGGGTCGAGATCCAGCAGGTGAATGAGAACAGTAACAGATCATCACGCAGATCGATCATCATGATCGTTCCCATCGTTCTATCAACCGAACAGATGAATCGACTACAACTGTAGTCGGTTGTTGCAGACCTGCTTCAGAAGAAAACAGAGCTGAACTGACTGGTCAGGGCCTCTATTTACACACACACACACACACACACACACTCCAGACTGATGATGGAGGGTGTCTGAATGGCCTGCCTCTGTTTTCTTCCAATAAAGCCTCTTCCGTGGTGTCTGCTTACAAATGACGGTGTCTGAAAATCAAAATACGTCTCAACGCGTGCTCAAAACGCCTCTGCCTCTGCCTCTGCTGGCAGTAGAGCAGACGAGGAACGTGTTTCCCCACCAGCGGAAATAGGAACTTCCTGCCGGCTCAGACGGAGCGTTCCTCCTCCTCCTCCTCCTCCTCCTCCGCCTCCTCCTCCTCGGCCCAGGATGGATGTGCCAGAGCTGCAGGGAGCTGCTTCCATTAGCCCAGGCCTCTAAAAGCCCCACGCTTGGCTGGGGATGCAATAAAAAGTCCAAACTTTGACTATGACCTGGAGGCCTGCACGCACACACACACACACACACACACACACGCACAGACACACACGCACACACACACACAGAGGCCAAGAACTCTCCGTTGACCCCCGCTGTGCTCAGACCTGCAGGTTGTGGTCGTGAACAACATGTTGGGGATGTAGCTTCTTTCATCGTCGTATCTCCATCTGGCTTCATGCAGACCTGAAGTCATTCAGTTCTGAGTAACAACAATAATAAGAAGAATAATAAGAATAAAAATTAAAATGCAAACAGAAACACACACACACACACACCATGGTAATTGGCAGCGCACGGTTCCACTGAAGTAAACACAGAATCAAAAGTGTTTCTTCTTCTTCTGTGGTGACAGAGATTGTGTTGTTTCTTGATGTTTCTGCTCGTTTGAAGTCTCTTAATCAAACACCTTTCAGATCAGGGGATTTTGTGCTTCCTGATTAGTTTCTGTGTTTTTTATTTTTATGTGATTTCTCTTGTAACTTGTAGCACTTGCTGACAGTCTCTCTCTCTCTGACTTGTCGTAGAGGCTACAAAGCTGCAGCTGAGCTCAGGTAGGAAACAGCACATCTGCTCGGCTCAGGTCTCACCTCACGCCGGCTTTAGGCCTGTTTGAAGTGGAGTTTCTAATGACGTTCAGGTTGTTAAACAGACGAGATGAAAGGCACTTTGAGCCGTAAGTGGCTGAGGCGAGCTCATGGATGATGTTACTCCACTGCGTTGACTGAACTCTGTTTTATTCATGTTAAACCTGGTTAAATATGAATGACAACATCCTCCAGTTGCTCGACAACATGTGTGAACATCCAGAACCTTCAGGTCTTCATATCAAGGTCTAAACTAGAACTCAGAGGCTGCTTGTAGGACTTCCTGCAGACCTCAGAGCAACTTTTTGAAAAAACAACAAAAAGCAAATGTAAGACGCACCTTTTCAGCCCGGCCTTACATCCAGGTATTACTATATGTAACTGTTAGTGCATTCTGTCTATGTATTGCAATGGTTTCATCTTTTAGTTTGTTTAGCCTATTGTTGTAGAATTTATATTTAGAATTTGTTCAGGTTTTATTTTATTAAGCTGTTATAATTCATGTATTGGCATTAGTAGCAGTAGTATTGTTATTATGCTGTTATTATGAAATAACGATGGGCAAATAATCAATATTGTAAATAATGTTATTTATTTGATATTTCAGAATGAATGCTGTGTTATATTTATCTCTCTAGTTAGTTATTCATAGCTTTTGTAGGCTTTTTAGCTTGAGTTTAGCTCTGATTACTTATTGTTAGCTCTTTAGATGTTTTCAACTCTTTTAGCCTTTAGCTTTAGTTTAGCTCAGGTACTTATTGGTAGCTCTTTTACTTCTGAGCTTTAGTTTAGCTCTAGTTACTTATTGTTAGCTCTTTTAGCTCTTTGAGCTCATTCATCAGGTTTCAACCAGCCTGGTGTTAGATCACACTACCTTCGTTTTCCTGCCTTTAATGTGTGAACATGAGTTAAGTGTGAGAGAATGGATGTGTGTGTGTGTGTGTGTGTGTGTGTGCAGGTGACTTTCTTGTTTTGCTTCTTGTTATCGTGTAAACTAACTTCATGCTACATGTTGTTTGTGTCTGTCAGAGAGACGCTGCGGTCACCACCTCCAGCAGGTGACTCTGTCCCAGGTGAAGCAGGCGGAGCCGGGCCGGCTCCACCACGTCAGAGTCCAGCTGGGCTCCTACCAGCCGAGCCGACTCCACCAGGCTCTGCAGCTCTACTGCAGCAGCTGCACCTCGCTGTGAGTCAGCCCCCTGCAGCTGCTGGAGCTGCTGGAGCCAGACCCTGCCAGGCTCCACGCTCGCGCTTCCAACACCACCTCTGCCCTGTTGCAAGTGGAAAAACACGCCTCGCTGTGCTTAGTTTTTGGCTTTTTATTACTCCATAACTGCAGAACTAATCACAACTGACAATCTTCAGTAGTTACCTGCAGCAACTGGTCAGAGGTCCACCACAGGCTGGAAAAGTCCTGGAAAGTAATTCCTGGTTAGGAAAGGGAACCCTGACAGTCGTGCTCCTCCTCCTCCTCCTCCTCCTCCTCCTCCTCTGCAGGCAGGAGGTGCCCAGCAGCGCCCTGGTGTCGGACATCTTCAGAGAGGCCGGCATGGAGACCCGCTGCAGCACGCCGCCCTGGGGCATCTCAGGCAACATCCCGGTGTCCCGAGCATCGTCCAGGGGAACGCTGGGCGTGCTGCTGTCCAACCACCTCGACACCGAGCTCAGAACCAAGGAGCTCATGTTCCTCCTGGGTGAGTCCCCCCCACACACACACACACACACACACAGTCTGTGGGTTTGTGAGCAGGAAGCTGAACACGCGTCCCTCCGTGCAGGTTCCACTCTGTCGGAAACGTGTCGCATAGCGTCCGGCTTCCCCAACGTCGTCCCCGTGAGGTCGTTCAGGGGTCAACTGAGCCTTCAAGACCTGACCGCACCCTTCCTGTTCAGAGGCAGGAGGCAATACTACGGGTCAGACACGCACACACACGCACACACACACACACGCACACACACACAGTGAAGCAGAGGAGTTAGCAGGTACATTGATCCAGAGATAACTGCAAACCTTTGCAGTTTTGGGGAGTCACAGAGTGAAGCAGCTGAGAGCCCATGAATGAGAGGCAGCAGGTGTTTCCATGACCTGCACAAAAGCAAAATAAATAAATAAAACTGTGATAAAACAATGAAATGAAAAAAATGAAGGCAATGCCTTCAAGGAGCAGTCATACTTTATCGACATCTCAGAAACTTTGCTTTTATTTTGAGAAAAACTGTGATGCAAGCACACCTTTAAAGATACAGAGACCACGTTATCACATAGTTTTAACCACAGTGTGTGTGTGTGTGTGTGTGTGTGTGTGTGTGTGTGTGTGTGTGTGTGTGTGTGTGTGTGTGTGTGTGTGTGTGTGTGTGTGTGTGAGAGTAGGTGCAAAAGATGCTCCAAACCTGCAGTGGCCGAGCCGACTGAAGACAGTGTGGTGATTGATCAGGAGGTCATTGCAGAAGGTGAGGGGGGGGGGGGGCACAGGTTGAACACACACACACACACACACACACACACACACACACACACACACACACACACACACATTCTCTCCTAAATGTCAAGGCTGTGTGTTCAGCATTGCGTGCAGGTAATTAGCGTAGCTTAATGGGAGAAACATCGGCTTCAGTTACAACTCGATCGATGTGACATTTATCAGCGTGTGTGTCGATCAATAGTCGGAGCTGATCTAGAAACGTTTCTGTTTCCTGCTCTGAGCCCGGACTCCGGGCCGGGTCTGCGCTGGGTCAGAGCTGATCTCTCTCTGGTCTGTGGTCCGCAGCTCTGGGCGTGCAGCTGCTGCGCCACACGCTGCTGATGAAGCTGCAGCTGCAGGACGCCACCGACACGCTGGACGCCTTCCTGTGGAGAGACGCCGTGAGTCCAGAGGAGGAGGAGACCACACCCCGAGATAGAAGCAGACCTGGGTTCATTATCACGCCCTGGTTCAGTCTGTCTGAGCTGTTAACCAGCTAGAGGATGCTCGCTTCAGCTCTGCAGTGCCTGTAAAGAAGGATAAACCAGGAAAGTTAGATAGTGTTAGGAGAATAAAGGGTTCCTACCCAGTATGGAAGTTGATTTTAGTGTTTTCCAGGTCTGAAAAAGTATGGAAAAGCAGAATTTGGGTAAGAAGGGAAAAGGAGAGAGAGAGACAGAGAGAGAGAGTGATTGCCTAGCTGTGAGTCCTGGAGGTGGGGATGCACGTGACTGTGCAGCTTTCAGAGAATTTGAGGATGGAAAAAGTCTGGAATTGCGTTGTGTAGGAACCCTGAATTAAAGCTGAAGTGGTGGTTTATACGTCTCTCTCCAGGAGCTGTTCTTCGGGGTGTCTGCCGAGGACGTAGCAGCCAATCAGGAGGCTCAAGACCGCATCCGGAAAACGCTGGAGTCTCTCTGTCCACCGGGCAGCAGCACCGGTACAGCCCTCACTCCACAAACTCACCGGATCGCTCCCTCACCTCCGTAAAACCACGATAAGACAGCAGAGGAACAACAGAGAAACTGAGGAGGTCCACATCTGTGATCTCTCCTTCAACCTCGACTGCAGTTATTTTAGGTGCCACTTCAGGGCATCCCGCTGCCCTTAGACCCTCAGAAAGACTGAGGAAGAAACTCTGACAGGGGAAAAAAAAGAGGGAGAAACCTCAGAGGAGGGGATCCTCACCCAGGACAGTTACAGAGATATAAGAATGGATGGCTAACAAGTTAGATGTCAGTCTAGAGGTCAGATGAGTCCATAGCAGAGTGCATGCAGCAGGAAGAGCCATGCGGAGGGACAGAGTCCTGGATCAGACTCAGCATCTATGGAGTCTGGGAGGGGACAAAGCACAAAGAGGTCCCCAGTCCAATGTGTTAGTCCTGCACCATCAAGGAATGATGATAGAGAGGAGGAAGGAGGTGGAGGTGGAAAGCCAGATGTGTAGCTGCTCCTAGAGGAGTGTCGAGTGCTAGTCTCAGGCGTGTTTGTAATAATAATGATAATAATACATGTTATTCACAAAGCGCTTCACATTGAGTTCTGAGTGTGTGAGTGTGTGTGTCCAGGAGAGCGTCCCTGGGTTGATCTGTGTGTGGTGGCGTATCGAGCCGAGGACGACGAGGGGCGGAGCCAGACCTGCTACCAGATCTGCCACACGGCCGTCACCCTGGACCCCGAGACCGCCTGAGGCTAACACCTTCACCTGGACTTACCTGATAGAATAAACAACAACATTAAAGAACATCCAGCTGTAAATATGTAGAAAACTGTGGTCTGACCCTAGTGTGATTGGATCAGTTTTGGTAATAAAATAACATTTTATTTTGGCAGCTGCAGCTTTCCTGGTCATTATTACATCACACAGCATCCTTTTAACTAAGGAGCGAGTGGGGCGAGAGGGAGGATGGAGAGAAAAAGAAAGTTCTAGGAAACTTCCAGAAAGTTCTCGTTTTGTGGAGCAGGCACATCTTTGATTGGTGGTCATTTCCAGGCTGTGATTTAGCACCTTTAGCTGCAGCGGAGGAAATGAGAACACGTTCCGGCCCCTGCTGGAGCCGCTGCAGCAGCAGCTATTATTCTATCAGACGTGAAGTCAGGACGCTAACGTGGACACATTCGTCTCTGTCTGCATGAGAGCTTCAGCTCCTCAGCCAGCAGCTGGAACAGCTGGACACCTTTCACCTCCATCATCTTCATGACTCTGTGCTGATGTCTCACCTCCATCCATCAGTCAGGAGCAGCTGATCACATGATGCTAGTTTCCATTTAAACTTCTTTATCTCAGGTATCATGAATGTGTTGGCGCAGGTCTGAGGTCTGACCTGCTCTCACCTCTGACCTGCTTCAGTTTCTGCAGCAAAACACTGACTGAGTGACACAAGTGACACGATTTAGTGTTGATCTGTGATGTCACAGCGCCATCTGCTGGTCTTCAAAGCTCCTTCATCATGAACTTGGTTCCAGCCCACGACCGATGTTTGATCTGCCTCAGGAAGAAACATCTGACATATTCCCGATAATAACAAAATGTGTATTTCTCTGCATCATACAAAGCAGATCAATGGAATCAAATGTGTTAATTAGTGGTGTCAAGAATGCTGCTTCATGAAATAAAAGATGAAAATAGGATGAAAATTATTCGATTAGATATGACACTAACACGGCATTAATGATAAACTCCAATGTTTTTAAGCAAAGCTTCACTATGAGAGATTTCAAACGAGTCTATCGTGAAAAAGTCTTCGAGCTGCTGTAGTCCCCCCTGTGTGCACTAGAGGGCGCTCTCAGACCTTCCAGTGCCCCAGCAGAGACTCATCTTTTGGACCTCTCAGTGAACTGGTGATGCATGCTGGGAAATATCTGCTGTGTAATGAAGCAGGAGACGCCTCAGCTCCTCTCAGACCGTGACGCTCATTCATTTATAGATATTGAAGTTTGAACTTTGATTTCATTCAACATCCACTTTGAAGATGTTTATCACAGACCTATGAGCAGAGATTAATGTAACATACATTTGCAGTCAGTGAATCAGTTCTTCTTCAGTCAGTCAACTTTATTTATCCCGACAAAAGTGTTAAAAACAGCAATAAATGTGTTCTGGAAAAGTTGAGGTTATTTCACTCTCTTTTTTCACAAATATGGAGTTTGTACAAAATATTTTCTCATTGTGACAGTGATGAAGCAAGTTCAAGTTCAGCATCTGTGAGTGTATCCTCCTCCTCCTCCTCCTCCTCCCCCTCCTCCTCCTCCTCTGACTCCGTTTAGGTCGTCTTCCCCATCATCTTCCTGTTGTTGATGTTTTCCTGTATTCCTCCTGGTCTACCTCCTCCTCCTCCTCCTCCTCTTCCCTTTGGACTCTCGTTCCTCCTCCACCCTCCTCCGCTTCCTCGTTCTTCTCCTCATCCTTTGGCTCCTCCTCTATTCTCCCTCTCTCCCTCTCTCTCTCTCTCTCTCTCTCTCTCAGAGTTCTGAATCTTTACTGTCTGTTCTGATCACTCTACGCTGGATCCTCTTTGTGCGTACCGTGGTGGAGCTGCGCTCTTCACCTCCTCCAGCTCCTCCTGCTCTCCCTGCTCCTGCTCCCTGGTTCCATCTGGTCTGATGACTGTTCTCCTCCTCTCTGGGGTGGGCTCCGGGCTCTGAGTTGTGTGATGCCTCCGGACTGGAGCCGCTCCGGGACGCACCAGAGCGGACAGGTGCTCCTCTTCCTCCTCACCTCACTGGAGACTGACGGCGCGCAAGGATGAGGGAACCGTGACTTTCTGCGGCTGTTTTAACACAAGATTTCCACTTTTTATTCCCTTCTTTTAACTACCAGAAGATGGATCTATTCGCAGTTTGATCAGACAGGACCACGATGAAGCTTCTTGTCTGCAGGGTTCTGTGTGTGTGGCTCTGCAGCCAGGCCGTGGAGACCCCGCGTCCCCCGGAGCGCAGATAACGCTCTGGGTCCTCAGGACGAGCGCAGGGATGCGGTGCACACGCAGGATGCGGACGCTGTGAACCTGGGGGAGCTCCTCAGAACCGGAGGACCGGGACGCAGCAGCGTCGTGCGTAAAAGCGACGCAGCCGGACAGGACGCGATGCGCACGGATGAGAGCGGAGCCGTGGAGCCGTGGAGCGGAGGATGCAGCACCGGGGAGGAGCTGGAACACACTGTAGGGGCTGAGTTACACTCTTCTGACCTCTGACCTTTTCATGTATGCAACTGGTCCTGCACGCATGTGTTTTATCATCACGTCACAGCTTCATTATTTGTCCGAGTTTATCAGTTTCTGTGGTGGTTTGATTGCATTCTGGCATCGTGTGCTTGGGGGCCACTGTGCCCCCTGCCCCCTGTCAAAGCTGCTACTGTACAGACCAGTGTGTAAATGGCTGTGAATGTAACCAGTTCATTCACCATTTACTCTCGATCTTTCTCAGTCCAGTTCACACTTGACTTTGCTCTCTTCTCTTGTAACTTTGGAGACTTTTTTTTCACATGTGACTCGTCCCAGCGAATGCCAGAAACAAGCGACCTGTGTCCAGTAGCTCTACAGCAAATGATTATTTCCGCAGTCAATTAATCTGTCAATTACTTTCTTGACTCATCGATTCGTTGGTTCAGGAAATGACTACTAGCAAAAGCTGCCACGATGTTTGGTTCCGGTTCCACTAAAACCAAGAGAGCGTCTTTAGATTCTTCTTTGTTGTCCTCACGTCAACAACATTAAACTTTGTGTGTCACATAGAACTAAAGAAACCAGAAAACAGTCACATGTATGCATCTGAGACCAGAGCATTTCTTAAATCTGTCTCAATTCTTTTGTAATTGACAATTAAAATAGTTGCCAGTTGTTGTATTAGTCGGTTGACAGTCGATTAGCTGCTGCAGTTCTAGATTCCAATGCGAACTGGGTGAACGTGTGTGTGTGTGTGTGTGTGTGTGTGTGTGTGTGTGTGTGTGTGTGTGTGTGTGCAGAGCCATCTATTTATGTCCTTTGATGTTCTGCTGACCTTATTATCCATATAAATGTGATAAAAACTCAACTCCTGTGAACTTCTGGATTTCTTGAGGACATTTCTTCTCTCATCCTAAAAGAAAGTCAGAACTGCAGAAGTGTTTCTGATGTCAGGGCCTCTTCATGTCTTCATGGGCCTGACAGAAGTTGAGCTTCCTTCGTTTTTGAGCACCTGACCTTCGACCTGCAGATTAAACCGATCTACTCTGGTGTCTTGACAGGACCTCCACCATAAAACCCCTCACGGTGGTGGCTGCAGCTCTGGGGTCAGAGGTCACAGCGAGCAGAGGAGCAGCAGGAGGAGGAGGAGGAGGAGCCGTCTGGAGCGAGGCGAGCCCCCGGCGGAGGCGCTGGCTCAGGGAGCAGGACCCCGAGTCTCCCTTCAGCTTCAACGCCAGCGACTACGAGGAGGTGGAGCTGGAGGAGGACTTCCTGCCCGAGCTCCCCACCCCGCTGGGGCCCGTGGACCCCAGGACGAGGAGGAGGCAGATGAAGAACCCGTTCTACCCGCTCACGGCGGAGGGCGTACGGCGCGTACGCGGTGACCATCGCCGCCGCCATCATCTTCAGCGTGGGCATCGTGGGGAACGTCTCCGTCATGTGCATCGTGTGTCACAACTACTACATGAGGAGCATCTCCAACTCTCTGCTGGCCAACCTGGCCCTCTGGGACTTCATCATCATCTTCTTCTGCCTCCCGCTCGTCCTCTTCCACGCCCTCACCAAGAACTGGCTCCTGGGGGGAGTTCTCCTGCAGGATCATCCCCTACCTGGAGGTGAGGGGGGAGGGGCAAGGTCTGGGTCCAGGGTCTGGGTCTGGGTCAGGGTGTAGGTCTGGGTCTGGGTCAGGGCGTAGGTGTAGGTGTAGGTGTAGGTGTAGGTGTAGGTCTGGGTCTGGGTCCGGGTGTAGGTCTGGGTCTGGGTCCGGGTGTAGGTCTGGGTCTGGGTCAGGGTGTAGGTCTGGGTCTGGGTCAGGTTGCAGGTGTGGGTATGGGTCAGGGTGTAGGTGTAGGTGTAGGTGTAGGTCTGGTCTGGCTCTTGGTCTTAGTCTTGGTCTTGGTCTTGGTCTTGGTCTTGGTCAGGGTCAGGGTCAGGGTCTGGGTCTGGGTCTGGGTCTGGGTCTGGGTCTTGGTCTGGGTCTGGGTCTGGGTCCTGGTCTGGGTCTGGGTCTGGGTCTGGGTCTGGGTCTGGGTCTGGGTCTGGGTCTGGTGGATAAACAGAGTTACGTAGGGCTGCAGCTTTCAGTCATTGAAGCGTCTCTTGGGATTATCTCACCTTCTTACCTCTGCACCTTCATAGTGTCAGGCATGGGATGGTGCATGCACATGCAGTTCATCTCAGGACACACACACACACACACACACACACACACAACAGAGAGGTCATTCACTCTCACACATACTTAAGAGTCCTCCAATCAACCCGAGGATCTATCATCACATCCTGAAGAAAGTTCCTTAAATTCAATTTCTTCTGTTTGACTGAAATATGTGCGTAGGAGACGATGTTGGAAGTAGCGTGGATCCTGGATGAGCAGGTTCATGGATGTCACTGTGGTGAAACCACAGAGTTCATCCCAGTTCCCCCAGAGGCTGAAGTGACGCTCGTTTACATACTGTTGCAAATGGTCAGAGAAAGCAGAACAGAAAGCGTCTCGTTCTATTTAAACCCTCGATTTCACATAAGTCGAATCGGATCCAGACACGAGTCCTGATCCATCTCCAGCTGCGGTCACATGGTGACACGGAGGGAGAGGAGCTCCGAGGAGGTGGCAGAGAAGCTCCTAGATGTTCCACCATGTTGGAGCACATCTTTTTGGCCATTTTTTGTGTTTTTTTTCTGACATTTTTTGACATTTCTTTATGACATTTTACACAAAAATAATCAGATAGTCAAGAAAATTGTGACCAAAAAGGGATGATTCCATCGTTCCATCGATCCAGTATGTTATGATGTTTCACATGAGGTGAAGGTGGGGAATACATGCTGGACAGACACACACACACACACACACACACACACACACACACACACACACACACACACACACACACACACTGATTTAGAGCAATTTAGAGCCTTGAGCCGTCCTAGGAAACCTGAAAGAGGTGACAGTGCTAGTTCAGTGACTTTTTCCTCTTTAAATGAGAGGTTTCAGTTCCTTCAGAGTCCGTGTTAAACATCAGGAAACACTTTGATGTTTAGAATCAGACAGTCCTGTAATGACACGAATGGAAGAAACTTCCCAAAAACTCTAGTTCTAGTTCTAGTCTTACTCTAGTTCTACTTCTAGTCTTACTCTAGTTCTCGTTCTAGTCTTCTGAGAGGAACGACAAACAACAAACGCTCTCAACACACGTACGATTGTTAGGCTTAAATCAGGTTTAAATCAGGTTTAATGTCTGTAATCTGATCAGTGTCACAGCAAAACAAGATGACACCTGCTCCACAGGAGCCACCACGCCGTCCAATCAGAGTCAAGATCGGGATTAATGACCAGTCCCTCAGACTGAGATTAAACCCCCCCCCCCCCCCCCCCCCCCCCCCCCCCCCCCACCACCACCACCACCACCACCACCACCACCACCACCTTTTACCACCACCTTTTACCAACCCCCTCCCCCACCAGAAATGTGGAGATTAGATCTGAACACACTTAGACTTCATTTTTTCTTTTTTCTACTGGATTACCACCTCTACTCAGGACGTATTCCTTGGGGTTGGGTTGTTGTTGGTTGTTGGGTTGTTATGTCGGGCTGTCCTCGTACTTTTGGCCACCTCGTGTCCAGACCAGCAGCTCAGGAGGAAGTCTGTCAACAAAAGGTTGTGTTTAATCTTCTGGGAGAGCAGA
This sequence comes from Karalla daura, assembly GCA_029224185.1. Taxonomy (NCBI): domain Eukaryota; kingdom Metazoa; phylum Chordata; class Actinopteri; order Chaetodontiformes; family Leiognathidae; genus Karalla; species Karalla daura. The sequence goes on from CM055196.1 coordinate 22,900,038, forward strand.
GACGATGACCTACATGACTCCAGCACAACATCCAGACCTGCACACACACACGCACACACACACACACACACACACTGGCTGTACAGTAGACTGGAGCCATCGTCAGAGATCAGAAGAAGTCCGAGTATTTGTTTTATTCTCTTCGTCGGAGGTTGAAACAAAGAAGCGCAGCTGCTGATCTGAGATCAGCCCGTGTAACTGTTTAATGGAGCGTAATCACACAAAACAGTGAGAGGATTAAAACTGAAAGCTGCTGCGATGGCACAACCCCCCCCTCACACACACACACACACACACACACACACACACACACACACACACACACACACACACACGTCCAAAGTGTTTATCTACTGAGACACAACAGATGCTGTGTGTGTGTGTGTGTGTGTGTGTGTGTTCATCACCACATTCAAGTTTAAATGAGGTTTGTACACTGGGTGAGAAATACGCATTTCCTCATTTAATCAGGATGGGGGCCATTTTTGGGCCTCGCCAGAATTCATAGAACAACTGGCCCCAGGGGCCCCTCACTCCAGTGGGGGGCCCCTGGCCGGACTACTCTCTAGATTTACCTGCAGACTACGACTGTTCAGTGACTTGAAGAGGTGTTTACAGTGTGAACTGGCAGGTCCCTAAGAGATAATGAGATATTGAAGTAACTTCCTGCAGCTGGTCTGTCTACTCCACTAACTAGTTGTAACTGATTCAAGGCCTTTTGGTTGATACATGGAAAGAGACTTGAGCAGGGCTGACCCTGACGCCCCCACTGTGCCAAAAACTGTGGTTTTGTCATGACCCTACCAAATCCCAAATGTGTATTAGGGTACAAAACAGTACAATGAAAAACCATTGACCTTGAACTTTTTGTGTTAAGACATCTAATAAATGGTAAATCGCCAGACCCGCCATCACTCATGTGTGTGTCCTGCTCTCTCCTCCCCCTCCTCCTCCTCCTCCTCCTCCTCCTCAGGTGTCCTCCCTCGGCGTCACCACCTTCACGCTGTGCGCCCTGTGCATCGACCGCTTCCGCGCCGCCTCCAACGTGCAGCTCTACTACGAGATGATCGAGAACTGGGCGTCCACGGCGGCCAAGCTGGCGGTGATCTGGGTGGGGGCGCTGCTGCTGGCGCTGCCCGAGCTGCTGCTGCGCCAGCTGGTGGCGGAGGCCGGGGGCGAGGAGGCGGAGCCCTACGAGCGCTGCGTGGTCCGCGTCTCCACCGAGCTGCCCGACACGCTCTACGTGCTGGGCCTCACCTACGACGGCGCCCGCCTCTGGTGGCACTTCGGCTGCTACTTCTGCCTCCCCACGCTGTTCACCATCTGCAGCTCGCTGGTCACCGCACGCAAGATCCGGCAGGCGGAGCGCGCCTGCCTGCGGCCCGGAGGCGGAGGCGGAGGCGGAGGAGGAGGAGGAGGAGGAGGCGGTAAGAAGAAGCAGATCCGGCTGGAGAGCCAGATGAACTGCGTGGTGGTGGCGCTGGCCATCCTGTACGGCTTCTGCACCATCCCGGAGAACATCTGCAACGTGGTGGGCACGTACCTGGCGGCGGGCGTGCCGGGCGGCGCCCTGGACGTGCTGCAGCTGGTCAGCCAGCTGCTGCTCTTCTGCAAGTCTGCCGCCACGCCCGTCCTGCTCTTCTGCCTGTGCCGGCCCTTCACCCGCGCCTTCCTCGACTGCTGCTGCTGCTGCTGCGACGAGTGCGGCCCGCCCCGCTCGCCTGGCTCCGCCCCCGCCTCCGCCTCCGCCTCCGCCTCCTCCACCACCGGTGGCGCCGGAGGAGGAGGAGGAGGAGGAGGAGAGGCGGAGGGCGGAGCCACCGAGCTGGAGCTGCCCACCTTCAGCACCTTCCGCAGGGGAGCGTCCGCCACGTCCGCCTACACCGCCGTGGGCACGCACTGCTGAGGTCAGAGGTCGCCTGGAGGCGGAGAGGGGCAGACTGATGGGAGACATTGGCTTAGGCGATATAGGCGGTCGCCTAGAGCGCCATCTGCTGGAGGGGCGTCGCCAGTCACACAGTGTGTGTGTGTGTGTGTGTGTGTGTGTGTGTGTGTGTAGGAGGAGGAGGGGGGTGGGGGAGGCACTGGATTGATCTCGCCCAGGGCACCAAACTGTGTAGATCCGGCCCTGATGCAGCAGGAGTTAGTGTGTCTGTGTGTGTGTCTGTGTGTGTGTGTGTGTGTGTGTGTGTGTGTGTGTGTGTGTGTGTGTGTAGGAGAGGAGGGGGGTGGGGGAGGCACTGGATTGATCTCGCCCAGGGCACCAAACTGTGTAGATCCGGCCCTGATGCAGCAGGAGTTAGTGTGTCTGTGTGTGTGTCTGTGTGTGTGTCTGTGTGTGTGTGTGTGTGTGTGTGTGTGTGTGTGTGTGTGTGTGTGTGTGTAGGAGGAGGAGGGGGGTGGGGAAGGCACTGGATTGATCTCGCCCAGGGCACCAAACTGTGTAGATCCGGCCCTGATGCAGCAGGAGTTAGTGTGTCTGTGTGTGTGTCTGTGTGTGTGTGTGTGTGTGTGTGTGTGTGTGTGTGTGTGTGTGTGTTGCACCGTTCACCTCTTGTAAGTAGTTTTGAAGGAACTTTCACTGAAGAACAAAAGTGGAAAAACTGGGAGAAAAAGCAAAAAAACTGGGAAAAAACAAAGAGAGAGGAAACGCTTCGTTCTGTGTAAGATGGATCTGTGAGCCCACTTCTGTAATTTCCTTCGACTTTCTGTTCCTCGATTTTGATGCAGACGCTGAGAACTTAAAGCGATGATGAAGATGATGATGATGAAGATGATGATGAAGATGATCCCGGGCCTGTCCCTGGCAGGATGCTGTACTGAGTGGTAGCTACGCGCTGTAAGCGGATCGGGGAGTGTCGGTCCTCACCGCTCAGTGCAGGTCTGAGCTTCTCGTTTGTTTCCTTTTTGTTGTTGTTTTAGCCACAAGAGAAAATGTCACTTTAATGGAAAGTATTTTTAAAAGTAGACTTTTTGACGCTGGTTTGAACTTAGAGGGACGAGCTGTCGGAGACTGAACGTTAAAATGTTATTTTGCCATTTTGTCAGAACGTCGTTTCTAATAAAAGGCGATGCCACGGTCAGACTCTCGTTCATCAGGCTGAGACGTGTTGGGGTGAAAACGGTTCTTCACGATGGGATGTTTTGGATTTTCTCACAGTATAAAAAGCTAAAAAAAACAACATTTAGCGGTCATGTGGGATAAACTCTTTAGTTGCGGCTGCAGTCAGCAGTTTGCTGTGTGTGTGTGTGTGTGTGTGTGTGTGTGTGTGTGAGAGTCGCATCAAACTGTCACTAATTGCACTTTAAATTCCATGAGTGGCTCCTCTATCTTCATAACTCCTCTCTTTTTCCCCCTGGTGTTTATCACATAGAAGCTATGAAACACTGGTTTCAACAAAAACGCATCAAACGCTCTTTTCTTTTTCTCTTTTGCTTCGAGTTGTACCTGAACTGAGTGGTAACTACAGGAATAGTATTTGGTGTAGCAGCACCACATTATATGTCGTAAGGGTTAGGAGAAAAACAAAACAAGATGTGCAATATTGAACTGGATAATATGGACCTGGAATACACAGTGAATGGGGCAAAAATTAAAACTATACAGTAAAAGTAAAGTATAAGAGTAAAGAAGTAAAGAACTGGAATACATATAATGAGAAAGATAACATCTGGAAACTATGCAGTGCTAAAAAATACAAATTGGAAGCATGGAGCACATCCAGTGTTGGAGCCAAACCAGAGACTGAGGAAGAACTACATTTTACCACCATCTTGGTCCGTAATCGACGTTATTCAACGAGGGTCAAGGTTTAAAGTGTTTGTTTCCACTCCAGCTCAGCTTTAAAAATCACTAAGTAAAGAGGGTTTCATGAAGTCAGCATCATGGAGAGAAAGAGCAGAGGAACAAGAAGGCAGCAGTCCTGAAGCAGCAGAGTGAGGCTTGTCTGCTCGGAGGACACAGCCGCCATTGTCTCTACTGTTCAGACTCATCACAAACATGGCCCTGAGGCTAACAGTCCAACAATGGGATCATCCCTGGCAGAGCTGCAAATGCTGACCACAAATTACTGCTTAAACAAATCTATTTACATATGCATGTGTTGTAAATAAGTTTTCCTGGCTTGAAGTGTGTTTTACAACCTCAACCTCAGATCAAACTGTGACTGCAGCTCGATTTGCTGTGTCAGCCTCAGCACAGATCTCAGCTGTTTTCCTTTTTCTTTTTTTTCTCCTCTCCTCTCCTTTCCCCCTCCTCCTCCTCCTCCTCCTCCTCGTCCTCCTCCTCCTCCTCCTCTCCCCATCGTGTCGTCGTCACAGTCGCCGCCGCCTCCCGGTCCGGCGGAGGACACAGCTCGTCTTTGTCCTCCGCCTCCCGTCGTCATGGCGACGGCGAGAGTCTGCCCGTCAGCTGCGGCCCGTCCCAGACGACGCATGGCCGGAGATGGGGACTCTGGACCTGTCCTGTCCTGTCCTGTCCTGTCCTGTCCTGTCCTGTCCTGTCCTGTCCTGTGTCCCCCCTGCTTCAGTCCGAGTCCACAGACTCTGGACAGATGCATTTCTCAGCTCCTCGAAGCTAAATGCTAGCAACATGTTTCCAAAAAGCATTGAAAGGGAAAATTATGGCCCTGTAAAGGTATCTAAAATGTCTTAATTGGGATTTTGATGGTATTCAAGCTTTCTCCAGGTAGTTTGACTGATAGTTTGGTGCGTAATCGAGTTTCAGAGTCACTTGTTTGTCACTTGTTTGGAGCTTTGCTCCTTCCCCGCTGACCTGAGGTCTGTTGTATGGTCCAAACTTCAACTGCTCAGGAAGTTACAGCTTGAGACGCAGATGAGGTTGTTGTTTTTGGAAAGTCTTTATGAAGTCTTTACAACAACTTGATTATTGATTATGCTTGAGTGTGAAACCGTCCTGAAAGAGTCCTGCAGCTCTGTCTGCAGAGTTGTATGAGACAGCATCAGAAAATCAGAGTCAGAATCAGAATCTCTTTATTCACCAAAAGTGCAAGGTACACAGGATTTATACTTGGTTTTGCAGCACCTGATATTATTTGAAAGAATTTGAGAAAAACAAAAGGCTGGATATGATGTAAACAATATATATAACAATATATACAGTAATACTCAGGGGTATGTGCGATGGTGGGCGGTAGGGGTCCTGGAAACTGTATTCAGGGTTGAGATGGGAAAGCAAATGTTATCTGGTCGTTTTGGTTTCGATGGACCTGAACCTGTGACCTGTGACAGGTTGATCTGGGCGTGATGGTCCCTCCTCTCTGGACCTGGACCTGATGAAGGACACGCACATGTTCCCGTTGCAGGCCAGCTGGGCCAGTTTGGAGCGTTTTTCCCGTACCTTCGTAGAATCACGTAGCGTCCCGGTCTTAATTGCGTTGGTTGCCGAGGCCTCAGAGCGAGCGGAGGCTCCATTGTACGTTGATCCACATTCTCCTCTAATCAGCCGCTCTGCCTCGGGTTTGTTCTCTGGCAGCGCGTCTGAGTGTTTGAGTCCTTTGTGGCCGAGGCCGGCGGCCCCCAGTCGCTGCTCCAGTAATTAGACCGCACCATTCATTCACACACAATGGGGTCCGCGGGCCGGCCAACAGGCCGCTCACTGACCTTCTCCCAGCCCGCTCCCCCAGCACCCGGTCTGGAATGAGGCTCCACGGCCTGGGAGGGCTGGGAGGGCTGGGAACGCCGGGAACGCCGCCCCTGATTGGTGGACGGCGGCCAGGCGTCCACGGCAACCAGAGCGGAGTGACAGGAGCCCAGCCAGAGGATTCCTGAGGCCAAGACAGCCTGTCTCACTGTCTCCCGACCTGTCTGACTGCTTTCACAGCTGTGCTCGCCTCTGCATCTGGCTCAGGCACTCCACACCTGTCTCACTGTCTCCAAAGTTGTGTCACTGGCTTTACAGCTGTCTCACTGTGTTAACAGCTGTCTCACTGTTCCTGTGGCTGTCTCACTGCTTCAGTAGTCCTCTCACTGTCTCTGCAGCTGTCTCACTGCTTTAACAGCTGTCTCAGTCTCTACGGCTATCTTGTAGTTTCGACACCTGCCTCACTATCTCTGCATCTGTCTCACTGTCCTTATATCTGTCTTACTGTCTCTGCTGTTGTCTCACTGTCCCGTACATCTGTCGCACTGTCTCTAAAGCTGTCTCGCTGTACATACAGCTGCTTTTCTGTCTCCGTAGTTGTCTCACTGTCTCTACAGGTGTCTCACTGTCTCTAAACCCATCTCACTGATTTTACAGCTGTCTCACTGTCCCTGCATCTGTCTCACTGCTTCTCTAGCAGCCTCCCTTTCTTTGTACCTGCTTCGCCGTCTCTACACCTGTCTTACTGTCTCTGATGCTGCCTCACTGTTTCTACAGCTGTCTAACTGTGTCATACTGCTTCTGTATCTGTCTCTCTGTCTTTGCAGCTGTCTCACTGTATCTAAGCCCGTCTCATTCTTCTCACATCTGTCTCACAGACTCCACAGCTGTTCTCCATGTCTGCATCTATTTTATTGTCTCTGCCTCTGTCTCACTGTATCTGAAGTTGTCCGACTGTCTCTTCACCTGTCTCACTGTCTGTGCACCCGTCTCACTCTCCTCAGCCCTCCGCTGAGGGGTTCTTCATGCAGCTGCTGTGACTGATCCGGTTCCCCCTCTTAAAGAATGTCTCCGGGCGTCTGCTGCAGCTTCCACTAACTCCTCACTTCTGCGACTTCACAGAAGACAGTGAAACTGTGAGCCTCCTCACAGTCTGCTGCCGAGTCTCACATCGAGGAGGAGAAGAGGAAGAGAAACTCCAGGCTGCGTCTGAAGCCCTGCGAGCGGCCCTGCAGGTGACATCTTCCACGTCTTCTCTGATCAAGTCTCTTTGCTCTTCATCACTCGCAGAAGCTGCATTATATACGTTATTTTGTCAAAAATGTGAAAGCAAGAAGTCGCTAAACAGACGCTACAGTTCCAACGGGACAGGATTAATGCTGCAGAGGGACGTCCAGTTCAATCCAGGTCACTTTTGGTCCAGTTTCTAACAGTGATTCGGTGACTTGAAAGATGTGACAAAAACTGAAAAACATGAATCAAGACTGAAAGCAGGAAGCAAATGTAGCACAGACAAACATTCACTCATTAGAACTACAGTAAGAGCAACTTACCTCAACTTTTCAGACCTGATGGTCAAGTTATCACAATCTACTCCAAGCCACAAGCTCCATTTCCATTAAAGTTTTCACTAAATAAAAGTGATATTTCTGACATTCAGTACAACTGCATCTCGTAGGTGTTTCATGTGTGTTTTGCACCATGTGATCTCAGAAAGTCTAATAATAAATTTCATAAAATCTCACATCATGCAAAAGTCCACTGGGAGGAAGATGAACATCAAAAACATTTTTTTGTTTTTATTGTTTTATACATTGTTTTCTATAGATATTTTATAGTTTTTAGAATTGTTTAGATTTATCCTGCTTAATTATTAGGAGCATAGATTTTTTTGTTCCATTAGCGATTTCTATATTGCAATATCTAGGTTCTGTGCATTTCTAGGGGTGGTGGATATGCACCACAAACATAAACAGACAGGAATGAGGGTCTTATCAGTGATAAATATGCAAATTAGCAGCAATAGTTTTTCATACAGCCTTCTTCAAAGACAAAAGATGAAAAAGGAAAGAAAAAATGGAGGCAGGTGTGATTTATCGACGAACTCTTCTTGAAAAGATGGACCAGAGCATACTTCCCATGACCAGAACAGCACAAAACAAACAACAAGAAGAGATATTTTGTTTGGCTTTAATCAATCAATGTTTTGCCTTAAGAGTGTGTCTAAACTCCACCAGGTTTGTGGATCATGTGCTGGTAAAAACCACAAACTACCACTAAGCTGTAAGCTATCGAGCCCTTTCCTTTCAGGCAAGTCGGTGTATGAACCACAACTTTTCTTTGCATCATCCAGACGTGAACCTTTTCCCTCCAATGTGCTTGAATGTGACATTGAGGAGAAACCTAAACACAGGAACTTGTTTGATTCATGTTTGAACCTGCTGTTTCTAACCCTGACCCTCACCTCCAAGTCTGTGATTTCTTCGGGTGTGAATCTGGTGACAAACAGACCACCTGCTGTGATTCTCCCCACCTCTCTGAACCACCGGGATCAGCTCCAGCCACCCCCCCCACCCCCCCACCCCCCTCCCACCAACAACCCTGAGGAGGAGCAGCAATTACAGACAATGGATGGACAGAAATGTGAAAGGGGAGCAGATCTGAGAGTCCAATTATGGCCATGAAAGGACCTTTTGACAAACCGTTTTGTGTCAGCATCCATAATGTGTCGGCTCAGACAGAAAACAGAGGCTGGAATCGTTTGACAGATCGCAGCCCGGCTGTTGTGGCCCGGAGCATCTTTCTAATTGTGTTCCCGCGGACGGTGCTGGGAGAAATATGGGGAGAGGGAGAGAGGGAGAGAGGGAGAGAGGGGAGAGAGGGAAAGCGGGGAGAGAGGGTGAATTCCCTCACAGAAGAATCGGTTTGGGCAGCGGGGCGTTCACTCACAGCCGCTGACCTAGAAATGTTGCTGCGATCCCCAACAAAGGCGAAGGAGCCGGACAATAAAGCTCTTATTCCCCCGTGGACTGGGCTCCAGCTGACAGAGCAGATTATACAGGCAGGACCAGAGCCACTGGGCCGGGCCGGGCCGGGCCGGGACTGGGAGGAGGACCACTCCACCTGGAAGAGGCTGGTCAGTGATCAGCTGTTGTGTTCATGCCCCATAGGCCACCCCTCCCTCCTCCACAGCTCCCTGATGAGCACCTCCTGCTGCTCCACCATCAGCTCCCTGTGCGCTAAACTCAAAAATGTCTTTTTTTTTAATGGTTTTGAGAAGAAAGAAATCTGTGCCTCTACATAGATCCACTGATACCGATACACAACATTTGTAGTGTGCATGCCAGGCCTGTGTGTGGCGCTGTGACTCCCCCACACTGCTATGCTGAAACCACAAAGGAAGGATGGAGTATAAGTATTAAAGTTATTGTATAGTACCATGGTTGTTTGTTTCTGAAGGCCTGTTTTAGAAGCCAGGAGTTTGGCTTTCAGGGAGCCGCCATCTTGACTCACTGGAACCGCCCTCTTTGGATGAGAGGGCGGGGCTGGAGAGGAGCAAGCCCCGCCCCCTCCATGACATCAGCCGTTGGTTTGGGAAGTAGACACACACCGAATTATACAGTTTCCTTAAGATCTAATGTCTAATTCAACACGGGATTATTATCAAATTGAACCACACAATGCCACAGTCTGGTGACTTAAGTTGTTGAGTTGTGGAAAAGTATTTCATGATTGAAAGATTTTTTAAATAAAAATGAAGATTATTGTTCCTCCCCGTGGGACAGTTTGGCTATGGACGGTCAAGAAAGTGTTTAAATAAACAAATACTTTATTCCAAGTTATTTCGATTAATATTCCGACTTGTGCTCGTTTATTTGTAGAGTGGTTCCTCAGTGGGCCACCAGGGGGCACTGCCCTGAAAGATAAACTCTGCCTCACTCTGAATCACTGCACAGTCAAAATAAAATACTCCAGGGGCTTTAGATTTGACACAACAACCAGCGGAGTACACTCAGAACTAGTCAGTGTGTGTGTGTGTGTGTGTGTGTGTGTGTGTGTGTGTGTGAGAGAGAGAGAGAGAGAGAGAGAGAGAGAGAGAGAGAGAGAGAGAGAGAGAGAGAGAGAGAGAGAGAGAGAGTCACACAAACAGTGACAGTTGCAGAGATGTTTCCAAGCTGCAGGGTCACAGCCTGAAGCAGGAAGTGAACCCAGACATGAAATATTCATCCGGAGCACAACAGGCCAGCTGTTGGTCCGAGCGGCTCGGTCACTGGACTCCTCTGTGAGAGCAGCTGATGCCGACCGGCCCTGAATATGGATGAGACGACGTGAAATGATGTGTTGTGACACAACATCTTGGCTGTTTTCTGGAATTCACTCTCGTACGGCCGAACAACAACCGTGTGTCAGCCGGCCGAGCCGTCGCACATTCCAGACGGGACGCCAAAAGATTTATTCGACACTGAACTTTTGTCACTTTTTTTTCTTTGATCTAGGGAACTAACAGGTTAAATCAGAATGTCTCAGATGCGATTTTACAGTCTCTACGCAGTCCTGTTTGTAGGTTTTGGAATATTACAGTCTGTTCCTGGGCAGATATGTTGCCCTTTAAAGCTTAACTGGCAACTTTACTCTGATTGGCTGTCACTCAAATGAATGATCACATGACTTTACGTTCTTTTATAGACAAAACAAACTGCTGCAAACACAGTAACATTCATTCATTTATTATTTAATATTATCTGAAAGGAGGCAGGTACGTGTGTGTGTGTGTGTGTGTGTGTGTGTGTGTGTGTGTGTGTGTGTGTGTGTGTGTGTGTGGTGGGGGGGGTTCATTTAATTCTGTCCTGATTTCCCTGTTTTTGTAGCTGTCTCTTCGGCCAGGAACAGACAGTTCTTTATCAACAAAGTGTTTTGTTTTTGTTTTGTTTTTGTTATTTTGTCTTTGTTCTACTGTTGGTCCATTTGAGAAATCACAAAAGTTTCTCCACTTATATTTATTTACATCACTCAGGAGTTCAACATTTCACAAAATAGAAAAAACTGATGTCACACTCCGTGTTTCACATGGTTTCAGTACCGGTCGAGCGACTGTTGACAGGAAGTTGTATCAGCACTTTGTGTTAACACACACACACACACACACACACCCACACACACACACACACACACACACACATACACACACACACACACTAGAGAAGCAGGCCAGACCTTAGTGTTGAATCTAGTAGCCTGAGGGCATCTCTAGACCTGCAGCACTACAACACTAGATACAAATATCTATATTTACCATAAACTTTTTGGAACTTAAATTAGTGACAACGCACAAAAAATCCGTCTTCATGCTGCTTCGGTCTGAGAGAATAACATGGGTGAGCATGCGGTCAATCACACACAATGAGTTATGAAGTAAGGAGATGATACAACACTGATCGGCTAACAGTTTCCTGGTCCATTCGTCACCTCTGCTGCTCCTTCCCTCCCTCTCAGAAAGAGGAAACTGGGTTTTTTAAGCTGAAGTTGAAGTTTTTTAAGTAACGCTGAAGAGCCGCTCGTGTGCCAAACAACATGGAGAACGTCTCGGTGCCGCTCGGTGAGTCCATCACACCTCCCACATACACCGGCAGAGCGATCAGTGATCGATAACCTGTCAGGTTCATTGATTAAGTTGCGGCTAACTCTTCTTTAACCCGGTCCTCCTCCTGCAGCTCTGGCTCTGCTGCTGTTTGCACTGAGAGCATCTGCAGGTGAGCTGCATCTTCACGTGGACGCGATTTTAGTTTTAGACACAGAGGGCAGACTTGTAATCACACAGCTTCAACCAGCAGCTCTGACATGTATCTAGGCCCAGGACCAGTCAGTGACTTGTAGACCAGTAACAGGATTCAAACTGGATCCTTTGACACACAGGAAGCCAGTGTGATATGGTCCATTTTCTCTCTCTTGGTCACAACGTTTTTACTGAGACCCACCATCACAGTAATCTAACCTACTGAGAATAAATGCACAACAAGTTTTTCCATGTCTTGTTCAGACAGAAATCCTTTCATTTGTGTAATGTCTTTGACTCAAGTTGACCACTGACCTCTAGCTTTGCGTTTTTGGGACCAAAACTGGGACCAAAAAATGACTTCTATGTTCTATATTCTATGTATTTCACTGTCTATTAACTCTCTCTCTCTCTCTCTCTGCATCTGTGTCCTGGCCCAGTGTCTCTGAGCGTGTCTCCGTCCAGGCCGGTGTTCCTCCGAGGACACTCCGTGTCTCTGAGCTGTGTGGAGTCAGGCCGGGTGGAGGTCGGCTGGAGCGTGAGGAGGAGGAGTGTGGGCGGAGCTACGCAGACCTGTGGAGGAGGACACCAAGGCTTCGGGAGACTCAGAGGTTCCTCCTGCGTGATAGAGAACCTGCGGCACCGGAGAGACAGCGGAGTGTACTGGTGTGAAACCAGTTCAGGAGAGAGGAGCAACCAGGTCGACGTCTCTGTGTCAGGTACTGAACCTGCCTTTAGTTCACACAGACAGATGCACACACGCACACACCCATACAGTTCTACTCAGTTCTGCTCTGGCTCAGTGAAGGAAGTAACAAGTCTATAATTAACTCTGCTTGTTTTTTGTGTTTTCTTTGCTTAGATTATTCTGCGATGCTCACGTTTCCCCAGCCCGCCATCGTAGGAAGCAACGTCATTCTGAGCTGTGAAACCAGCAGCGGTTCCCCAAAACTGGGGTTTTTCCACAGGAACGGGAGCTTCATCGGAGCCAGGGAGAAAGGGGAGTTTATCATCTGCAACGTGCAGAGATCTGATGAGGCTTTCTACTCCTGCTCCACTGCTTTCCTCAAATGGTCCCCAGAGATCTGGCTGGGGGTCAGAGGTTAGGACCACAACTTGTTGTTTGTCTGGACAGATTTGACGAATGTGTTGCACAGAGATGTCAGTGAGCTCGTCATAAGATTCGATGCATCAGGTTCACTCTGTTTCACATAGTAAGTAACAACTATTTTGGTCCATGTTGCCTCCCAGCCTCAGTACAGAGACAGATGTCACATGAAGCAAGGAACTGTGAATTCATACTTTTCAGTGTCTTCTTCAGTGTTTTTTCAACAGTGAAATTAGATCCAACTTCTTTCTTTGTGTCTTTTTCAAAATGGAAATTGAGACCTTACACCTGAAACACTCCCGGTCTCTACTATCCAGATCCAGATCCAGATGCAGATCCAGATCCAGATCCAGATCTCCACAGCTCATCCTCCCAGACCATAGGCAGGCTGCTCTGCCACCTAGTGGCCATGATCCCTTACTTCATTTCTACTGTTCTGATGGTGTCCATGTGCTGCTGCAAGAAGACAGGTGACACACACACACACACACACACACACACACACATGCATGCACGCACACGTTGACTCAAATGGGGCGTTTTGGCAGCCATCTTTAATGCCTCATCTCTAGTGAACTAAACACCCAGAGGGGGAGTTTGTTCTGGGACTGAGTGTTCATATCCAACCATCCAACCGTGTGTCTTCACTCCGCCCACAGGACACAGACCGAGCGTCCCCACGGACTCAGAGCGGGAGGCTGTCCACGTCACGTCCTCACCTGCCGCCACGGAGCACAGATTCTGAGCAGGACAGTCTGCGTGTTTTCTAAGAGCGTCACTCTGTTAGCTGCTAAACTGTGTCTGTTCTGGAGTTATCATGTCAGGGTCAGCTGATAGATGAGACGGTTCAGCTGAAGCTGATGTGTCACTGTTAAACGACAAGAGATGACAAAGCCAGAATATCTACAGCTGGTTGGAGCAAAGTCCGGCAGCTCTGAGTTTCTACTCAACCTTCCCTCAATTTTGTCACTATTGATGAGAGAGATGAGCTGGAGATACAGGTGGAGACATTTTTTATATCATAACAGTACTCATGAATGTACATGGCACCCAAGACTCCATGTGAAGGTCTCCACGAAGTTCTTGCTGGATACGGACTAAACATCCTAAGACTCTATTTAAATAAATAATACAAAGATTCTGTTTCTAAGAGGGAAAACATGATGGTGAGGAGACTGTTGGTGGAGTGATGCTCACTGAAGATGCTAGAGTTCATTCCGAACCACTGCTATGAAGTGATCATCCACTCCATGACACCTTGATGGAGGTGGAGGTGGCTCCCCCTCAGGATGGGGGGGTATAGAGGATCCACTGGACCTACAGCCATCAGGCTGTTTAATGCTCCTACAGATGATAGACAATAGGGATGTAATGATGTCAGAACCTCAGGACTCATTATAATCTCTGGATATATTAGGATATATATGTCAGGATTTATTGAGGTACTGTAAGGGATGTCACGATAATAATGTAGAAAGCTGCACTGTATGATACTTACTCCATTATTCAAAGAGTATTAAAAAAATGTGGGAAAAACTCTATTTATTCAATAAAAAAGCAACCTAAACAGAAGCTTCTGGTGTCTCCCATGGTCTCACTGAGCTCTTGATCTCTTCACGGCACAAAATCTGCAGACAGGATGCAACGGGCAAGTGCAAAGGATCGTGGTCTTTGTAGTTTTTATGCCCCGGTTTTTGTGTTGAGCCTTTACATATCCTACATGTCTGTGGTAATACTGATCCACTCCACAGTGATATTTCAATGTTATCAACACCATTACATCCACAGTAGATGATTCATTTCCCTTTTGAGATTAGGATTCCTAGTCCTAAAATCCAATCCAAGCAAATTAGACAATAAGAGGGGATTCACTTGAGAGTGATCTGTGGGAAAGCTGCTTCTGGTCCAATAAGATGCAAACTTATTTTTTTGTTGTTTTGCCACAAAAATAAAAACAAAAAAAGATCAATAATAAAATATTTTATTATATTTCATCTGTGCATCCAGGGAAGAAAGTTGCACTTACTAAGGAGACCTGGCCTCTCTGCATGACAAACATCTACAGTAGAAAAAGTAACATGAAGGTCCTTGTCAAAGCTCCAGCTGTGGATCAACTTCCAGCTGTGGACGTTTCCACTGTGACAGACGTCACACAGAGCATCAGGGTGACCAGCAGCACGAGGGCGAGGCCCTCGGCCCTCCGGGCCCCTCGGCTCTCGGTCGTGACGAAAGCCTCCTGGACCACGTTGTTGATGGTGAGGGCCGACCTGCACGGCTCGTCCTGGTAGCACGCGCAGTCGAAGTGCCGGTCGAACCAGCGCACGTCGTCCTGGGACAGGCCGCCCCTCACCTCCATGGGGCTGCGGTGGCGGGCGGGCTGGATCCAGAACCTGCGGGGGTCCAGGTGCAGGTACACGTCCTGGTCCCAGCGCTTGCGCACGCAGCGGCCCCGGCCCCGGCACAGGGCCTCGCTGCAGAGCCGCGTCGCCGTGGAGACGTTGAGGACGTACGGGTTCATGACGCGCTCCAGGTGGCGCCGCGCGTCGAAGCACGAGTCCTGCCACAGGGAGAGCAACGTCACTAGACCACATGCTCGACCAGAGTTTTGGGTAGCACCTTATAATAACTCCTTCTTATTAAGCATCATTTAACACCTTTGTTAGTCATAGTTAAACTGTTAACTCAGTTTTCTAATGATGGACAAATGTGTTAACTAATGTTTAATAAATGCTTAATAAGGAGGAGTTATTATGTCATAAATGATCAGGATCATGTTACATTGTAAAACGTTTCACGTCATAGTGCAAAACGTTTTGTTGTAACTGTGACAAGTATCGTGAGTAAAAAAGTGACAAGAGTAAGTAAAAAAGTTACGTTATGATGTAAAATGTTTCAAGTTGTAATGTGATAGCTTGTCACATCATATTATCATATGATGAGTTAACATAAGTTTTCATATTACAGTGTAAAAAGTTTCACGTCATAATGCAAAACGTTTGATGTTATAACTGACATATTGTGACAAGTACAAAAGTTAGTTTTTATGTTATAATGTAAAACATTTCAAGTTTTAATGTCATAACTTGTCACATCAGGTTATCTATGTATGATAAGTTAACATTAGTTATCATGTTATGATGTAAAAAGTTATGATGTGATGGCTTGTGATGATTAGAGTCTATTCAGGCTGTCACGTGAAAAGTGAAAAAGATAAAAACATCATGTGATAATGTATCAATTCATCCATTTTCACGTTGACATTTCACATTATAATGTGATAACTCCATCAATACAATAACATGACACTGATTCAGGCGACAATACGCTGCTTTAAGTTTGAGGTTTGCTTCACAGAAATGATGAATGAAATCTCCTCCTCGCACCTCCTGCTGCTCCTTAGGCAAACAGCTCGACCTCAGGAGTATTTTAGCAGCGAGACTTTTGTTTTGTTTCCTTTCTTACCTCCGTGTCTGTGACGTTCATGTCCCCCCAGGAAATGACGCCAGCGGCGCCGAGAGCGGCCGCCTCTCCGATGGTGCTCACCAGGTCAAACTGAGGCAGCGGAAACGAGACGAGAGCAGAGTTTTAGTGGGACTCAAAAATCATCAGATTCACTTCACTATCTGAGGCTGAGGATGTGTCTGTGTCTGTGACTCCATCTCTGTTGGTAAACCTCTTGATTCCTTTATTTTCTGTGACTAAATTCACGATTTCTTTTATTTCAACTATTTCAACTTACCGGTTACAGCTCATCTTATGTATCTTATCTTATCTTATCTTATCTTATCTTATCTTATGTATCTTATCGTGTGTAGAACAGTGGTCATACATGTAGTTGCACATCATCATTCACATAGTTTTTACTTTATCTTCTTGTTAGATTTTACCTGCCTTTCCAGATTTTCATAACTTTATTACCTATAGTTTTCACTATTTTACCATTTAGTATGTTTAAGTTTTGGCTGCTATTGGTCACTAATACTGTCATGTTGTCACCCTCATCTAAGTACAGACTGGAATCTTTGCATCTACTTCTCTATTTGCTTGTACTTGTAGATGTTTTGGACCTGCTCCAAAAAACCCAATAATAAGAACTAAAAACCATTGTGAAAGAAGAGGCTTGTTGGAACCCCGACCTCGGACATGTAGTCGTCGATGCTGTCCTTGTACACAGGGCGTATGTAGGCGTAGATGGGGACGGAGTGGGAGCTGTTGGCCAGCGTCGACACCCTCACGGCCTCTCGGATGCGATGCCTGACAAACTGGCGGGCCTGCTCCGAGTCCCGGAGCGCCACCTCCAGGTAGATGGACGGGTAGAGGGCGGTGGACTCCCTCCACAGCCACAGGAGCTCGTCGTTCCTCTCCTTCTCGATCTGGGGACACTCCCCGGTGAAGGCCTCCATGTCCTGGTTGTAGTCGTAGTTGTAGCAGTCGGGGTAGAGGTAGTAGCCCCACAGCCTGCGCGGCCTCAGCCTCTTCCCGATGCGCAGGGATCGGAGGAAGTACCTTTTGGCGGCGCGTTCGAACACCACCTTGGCCCGGTCCTCCGCCTGCTCGTACGTCAGAGACGCGTTCTTCTTCTGGATGGTTTCAATGGAGGTCTGACGGTAGATGTCTTTGCTGCCCCAGTTTCGGATCCACTGCGGCCTCCACTCCTCGAAGTCGAGCACGGCGAGGCCGGGCTGGTTGACGGGTATGTAGTACTCGATGTCGTCCTCCGCCAGCTCGTGGTGCTCGTCCAGGTCGATGAGCTGCGGCAGACCCTCGTCGTACACCTCCCCCGTGTCCTCGTCGATGTACGGGAAGATGCCGAAGCGGTCGGTGTAGAAGATGGAGATGCTCTGGTTGGTGGCCGTCTTCAGCGTGCTGCTGACCAGGTGGAAGAAGGAGAGGTCCAGAGGCATGCCGAAGCGGACGTGACACAGCTCGGTCGGGGCGTTCCACATGAAGAGGAAGGGCTGGTTGAGGTGGATAGGAGGGTCTGTCCTGGGCAGAGCCAGGGCGGAGCTCAGCAGAGACAGAGCAGCGATGAGGGCCGGGGAGAAAGGCTGCCTGCCGTTCCGGGTCATTTCGAAACAGGAATCTGAGGACACGTTTAACATACATGTGAAAACAGGTAACCACGTGTCAGTGCTCAAACTCTCATCCAGAGTCGCTGTGGGCTATATGACAGCTTCATTAGGCTCATACCTGATACCTGTTGTGCACATGAGCTGAGCAAAATAACTACAAATAACTGATAACAAATAGCCAAAATAACGGAAAGACTGAATTTC
This sequence comes from Karalla daura, assembly GCA_029224185.1. Lineage (NCBI taxonomy): Eukaryota > Metazoa > Chordata > Actinopteri > Chaetodontiformes > Leiognathidae > Karalla > Karalla daura. The sequence continues at coordinate 22,917,797 of CM055196.1, forward strand.
ACCATTGTAGAACTATACAGGGACACTTTATCTACTTATTTATCTAAAAACTGTGACTGTGGACTATTTGAGGCCACCAGTATTGAAAAACAGACAGAACCTGAAGGAGAGCAAACCTCAGCATACTTATTTGTGACCCCCAACATTTGTAAAACGGGCAGAATTAGAACCAGACACACATTAGCATGTTAAACATTAGCATGTTAGAACATGATAGCATGTGATGAGAAGCACTTCCTGTCAATCTGAATAGCCTGGCCGTTCACTGTCAAGCCGTCCACCATCAGGTAAAAACATGCTAATGGACGTTAGCTTTGAGGCTAACCATGCAGAGAGGGTGGTAACTTACAAACTACAACTATTATTTACCTGGAGACAAGAGACAAGGCCAAAACCTGCTGAAGTTCTCATTTAAGGCTGAAGTCCGTGAAGGGAAACAGTCTGAGTCTGATGAACTTTTTTACACATCGTTCAGTTTGAACGCTGCACTCTGACATCGTCACAGCGAGTGGAATTTGTTGCTCCTTTTAAAACATAACGTCCTCAGGAGGAGTGGACAAAACCACTGGACATATGGGAACAGGAATTATAAAAAGTAAATCATCTATTACTTTCATTATTTTTGGGAACTTTGAGAATTTAGTTTTAAATCAGTCGTCCAAGTTGTTAAAACAAACATTTTGTTGAATAAAAATCAAAGAATTGTCCCGTAATGAAGTTTCTGACCCTTAAAAGTGGTCAGAAAAAGAAAGAAATACTGTACTCTAAAAATCTACTTAAGTATTTGTAACTTCCCATCTCTCTGTGTCACAGATCCACCTCATTCAGGTGCAGTGTCTCCCACTCTTCACCTCGCCCGCCCTTCAGACATCTTAACGAGCTGTTCTGCTCATGTGTGTGTGTGTGGACCGATCGATCACGCTGACATTTAAGACCATGCTCGCCCTCCGTATGATCTTTAACAAGGTCACAGTCACTTTGTCCCCGGGCAGCATGACAGTCCAATTATTATACAGTTTCTACAAACTGAGCAAATAAACTTCACACCATTTTCACTGTTTGAGACAAAGACACATCCCCCCCATAGTAAAAACCCTCAGAAAACACCAATAAAACCTCCGAACCTTGGACGAGGCAAGAAAGCACCAACCTGCTACCGAGGGTCCCACTCCCCGTCCTCCAAACGGCCCCTTTGGTCGAGTCGTGAAATTATTAGTGTTTAAACCTCGTAAACTTGCTAACCTTACTCTGCTCTGCACAGTCTAAACAGCTGCTCTGTAAATAAGCTGCTGCCGGAGCTTCAATTACAGAGAGAACACTTGTGGAAACTTGTCAGAGCGGAGGAGAGTGATTTGCAGGCCTGAGGTTGCTCTGTTTTTTTTCTTTTCATTGGAGAGTCCTGATGAGCTCCAGGAGCTCCCTCCTCTTCCTCTCCCTCCTCTTCCTCGCCTGGAGGAAGATATCTCAGGAAGCTGGAAGATGAGGACAATGTGTGGACACCGCTCCTCTTCCAGCCTCTGTCCGGACACGCAAGGAATGTGGCGAGAGTCTGAACTTGGTCAGCTGAGGCTGGAAATGTACTGGGCAGAGTGTGTGTACATGTGTGTGTGTGTGTGTGTGTGTGTGTGTGTGTGTGTGTGGTGGGGGGGGATCTACCATATTTCGTCAGCATATCGTGTACGGGCGCTGAGATCGTTGTGTCACACGTGTTTCGAGTTGAACACGGCTCATTTAGAAAGACGTTCGTCTTCGTCCTCCGTGGACAGGAATGCAAACACAAAGCACGGACGCGTTAGTCACGACGAGGAGTTACGCCACCGGTTTGTTGGTAAATTTCGTGGTAAACAGAGGAGGAAAAAAAACAGATAGAAATCACATCAATCTTGGTGATCTGACAGTAAATTTCCAAGTTGCACGAGGTTCTGCAGAACTTTTAGTCATTAGTCAGAACTTCAACATACAGAGAGTTGTCTTTTCTTTACTATGGCCCCAGGCTTTAAAACTTTTTAGTACAGTCTCATTTTATACCTTTCCACTTTACTTACTTTCCTTGATCAATTAGCTTTTTATCCTGTGTTTCTCCTCTCTAGCCAAGTCTGTTTGTATCGCACCATTCTTCATGATTCATATTGGTTTTTACATTATTTCACAAATTTAAATAGAATCAATTAAAAGATTTATTATAGACATTAAATGCAATTTAAAACGCGATTTCAGTGATTTCACATTTGTCTCTAGACAACTTTGACTGTTTTCATGGTGAATCTTTGTGCATGTAAAGCACTTTATGCTACAACATTGCTGATTGATTGATTGGTTTATAAGATATTAAACCGATAAGATAAGCATAAACTAAGAGAACCTCAACTGTAAGAGATCAGACACTGTTAACCATGTCAACCGTTAACCAACCATTATGAAAACGTTGTTTAAGAAACGTGATGAGACCTGAGACCTGACGCGGTCACAGCTGATGGATTGCATTGTGGGAAGTGTGCTGAAGCTACATATCTGAGGCTATAATTGTTGCGCTGACCTTTTGGGCCCCGGTCACACCTGGAGGGAAGGGGAGATCTGTATCTGCGGCTCAGCGGGATGATGGACGTGTGCGTGGTTCACACCTGCTGTCCCTCCTCATCTCTCACCATCCACCTCTCTCCACCTCCGTCAACAGCTCGGAGGCTCCGGCAGGTCTTCATTTGAGGCTTCTCCGTCTCAGACCTCACCTCGCCCTGGCTCGATCCGATCTCAGCTGTCAGATGTGAGTGAGCACTTTGTTCAGCAGCTCAGGGCGTTGCAGGTGTGGATGATTTGTTGCTGACACACCTTTCATGGAAAAGATCCATTAATGATCTTATTCACTGCACCTGAGCGTTTCATGCTGTGACAGGTCAAAAACAAAACAAAAAACAAAACTTCTCAAAGTGTTTTGAAAGCAAGCCTGAAGAGACTTGGACTCATCTGGATTTCATGGTTTCATTCTGATTTTTATTTGTGTTGTGTTTGTTTTTGGATTTCTGTTTTCTCTCGGTGTTTTGACAATTTGACTCGTAAACAAAGAGCTGAATCATTAAAACAGGTTCTACTTTTACTCATAGCTCACAGGAACAGTGTCACATTTACTGTAAATCTGTAAAATGCTGCAGAAGTAACAACTGCAGGAAATTTGATGCATTCAAAGCTCGGTCACATTTTACCAGCTGCATTTGCTGATTGCATTGAAACTAAATCCAAATGACTATACTGACCTACTGAAGTTGTTCCATAAGCAGTATTGACCAGTATTTCTCCTCCTTCCTCTGATTTTATTTTCCATTGTGCAGCAATTGCTACTCAAGCAACAAAACCAGAGACTTGAAGACTGTGGTTTGCAGAAAGCATTTATTTATCAAGGTACCTCTCTTCAGTACAAATAAATCATTTAGAATAAGGCATTTCTTGTGCAATCCTAAAAAATACCCCCTAAAAGTCTGAACGCAGCCTACAAAAAAATGATTCAAACTGATGACAGTGATTTGACATGTCCCTGAGCTCATGTGGTCACAAACCTTCGTACAAGCCAGCTAGCTAGTGGTTGCCATGGAGACTGCTAGCTAGTGGTCACTGGGGAGACAGCTAGCTAGTGGTTATTGGGGAGACAGCCAGCTAGCTAGCGGTTGCCATGGAGACAGCTAGCTAGCGGTCACTGGGGAGACAGCTAGCTAGTGGTTATTGGGGAGACAGCCAGCTAGCTAGCGGTTGCCATGGAGACAGCTAGCTAGAGGTTACCATGGAGACAGCTAGCTAGCAGTTTCCGGGCAGACAGCCAGCTAGCTAGCTAGCGGTTACCATGGAGACAGCTAGCTAGCTGTTACCATGGAGACAGCTAGCTAGCTGTTACCATGGAGACAGCCAGCGGGCTACACCATGGAGACAGCTAGCTAGCAGTTTCCGGGCAGGCAGCCAGCCAGCTAGCTAGCTGCTACCATGGAGACAGCTAGCTAGCTGTTACCATGGAGACAGCCAGCGGGCTACACCCAGATGCGCCTGATGCTGGCCGGAGGCGCCAGCCGGGGCGAGCACCTGCACCCGGCGAAGCACTGACAGCCGAAGTTCTGCAGCCAGACGTCCAGGTCGGCGGGGGACGGCCGGCCGATGGCCACGTACTTCCTGTCAGTCCGCAGGATGTTGAAGCTGGCCGGGTTAAGGTGCAGGTACTGGGTGGAGTTGGAGTGCTTCCTGATGCAGCGGCCCTTGGACTGGCACAGCACCTGGCTGCAGAGCATGGCGGCCGCCGTCACGTTGGCCACGTACGGGCTGAGGGTGGAGGACAGGTACTCAGACAGAGCCTCGCAGGAAGCCTGTGGATGGGAGGGGGGGTTAACATGGGTTTAACATAGAACAAAATTAATTATGTTGAGTTGAGTTGATTTAACATGTCAGGGATGAGAATCAGGGAGGGAGGGGTGGAGTGAAGGTGTCTTTAGTCTGTGAATTGAGTGTTGTGAAGTAAGCAGAAAAAAGTGTCATGAAGTCCTCAAACTGGCCAATGTGAAACTTACGAATTTCACAGTTTTTGGATCATTTTATGAACCAAAAATAAATAAATTAAGCGACAGTTAAATTAGAAATAACTGTTGCAATATTGAGTGTCAGATGTGAACACAAACTCAGTCCTATATATTCTGATTAAATGAACTGATCTGTCTGTCTGTCTGTCTGTCTGTCAGTCTGCCTGCCTGTCTGTCTGTCTGTCTGTCTGTCTGTCTGTCTGTCTGTCTGTCTGCCTGTCTGTCTGTCTGTCTGTCTGTCTGTCTGTCTGTCTGTCTGTCTGTCTGTGTGTCTGTCTGTGTGTCTGTCTAGACTGTTGATGACTTAATCAACAGCTAATTTGGTCAACTGTGTAAATCTTAACCTGAATAAACTGAGACACTATCACAAACACACTTCACTCAGCAACACAAATTAAAACCTGTCGGTCCAGTAAAGGTCAGATGCTCATGAAAGTCGTTAAAGTGTTAATCTCTGGGGTATATCAGTTCTAATATTTATGTTGGAGTTATTTCAGTCTGGACAGAAATAGTGTTGTGACCCAGCAGCCGACAGGAAGCCACTCAGCGGGTCATAAATACCACTGTCCCTGAAACAGCTCACTTCCTGGAGGATCTATCTACAGATCTACTCAGTAATGGATTGAAATAGAATAAAACTAAACCAGAAAATAAAAATTGATCTCATTTCTGTAAGTCGAATCACTGCGTCACAGCTTCCACCTAGAACAGGAAGCAGAGGCAGGTTTGTTATAAATGAACTCGAGCCAGAGCAGAAACCTTTATGTTAATGTGTCAAGTGATTGTTCGATCTCTTCTATTTTTGATTGTTTGTTCTGATGGTTTGAAAACAGGGAAGTGTGTTGCGGTCACCTTATTGTTGTAGTCTCTGGTGCCCCCCCACATGATGACCCCCGAGGCCCCCATGGCTGCAGACTCCCCCACGGTGCTCACCAGGTCCGTCTGACGGGGGGGATGAACACGGTTCATCAGGGTTAGGGCATCAACGATGCTACGCTAGCTATGCTATCACTGCTGGAGGTGCACATGAATACTTCCTGTATATACTCATGCTCATTAGCATAACATACTCTTGGCTCTTTTGTATATTGGCACTTTGTACTTGCACCTTAGTGGCCTTGCTGCTCCAATTTCATAGTGTTCATTGTTGAGGCAACTGTTGAATGACAGTAAAAGTCTTGAATCTTGGACTGAATCTTCCTCAGAGTGGAGAGACTCATGGTGGAACCATTTATTGACTGACTCACCACGCTCTCAAAGTTCTTGGTCTGGTCCCGGTACAGGGGCCTGGAGTAGACGTAGACCGGCATCGTGTATTTACGTCTGGGCAGAGCGGCCACCCTCAGCGCCTCCAGGACGCGGTGCCGGACGAAGAGCGCCGCCCGGGTGGAGTTCCTCAGGCTCTGGTGGAGGTACACCGAAGGGAACAGGGCGGTGCTGTGCTCCCACAGCCACATCATCTGGTCGTTCTGCTTGCGGGCCTTGGCGGAGCACCGCCCGGTGTAGCCGGGCCTGTTCCAGTCGTAGTTGCGGCAGTCGGGGAACAGGTAGAAGCCCCAGCGGCGGCTCGGACGCTCGCCCACCCCCAGGCTGATGGTCTTCTCCATGAAGCGACGGCCGGCCTGCTGGAACTGCTCCTTGGCCAGCTTGGTGACCTCCTTGGTGGAGAGGAACGGGGCCATCTGCAGGGCGTGGCTGATGGACAGCCTCTGGTAGACACGCTTGGAGCCCCAGTTCTGTTCCCATAGCGGGCGCCAGGACTCCCAGTCGATGACGGCCAGGCCCGGAGCAGAGTCCTGGGAGATGTACTTATCGATGGTGCGTCTGGCCTTCTTCAGATGGGCCCTGAGGTCTCCGTTCTGCGGGACCCCACCCCTGTAGATCTGCCGACTTTCGGGGTCCACTTTGGGGTAGAGGCCCAGCCGGTCCTCGTAGAAGATGGTGAGGAACTGGCGGGGCACGGCGTTGGGCGTGGTCACGGCCTGGAAGGCGGCGGTGTCCAGGGGGATGCCCAGACGGGCGCACCTCTGGGTGGGAGCGTTCCAGACCACCAGGAAGGGGTGGTTCTGGACCAGCGGGGGCTCGGCGGGCGGCACAGCCTGGATGCTGGGGATTGAACCGGCGGCACAGAGGACGACGCAGGACAGGAAGAGCAGGGCCATCTCTGCCACTGTGGTCGAGAAGTGGAAGAGTGACATTTTAATCTCTGACTATGAAACAATGAAGTATACAATGGTACAATTGTCCCTTTTTTGGGGTCAAAGATTACCCAAAACTGCCTGTAACAGCAGAGAAAAGCCATTAAATGTGTTTAAACTCTAGACTTTTCCTAAAGTGACTCTAACATTAGAAAAAGGAAAATATTGTCTTCATATTTATATCCTGTCCAATGTGATCCTGGATTTAACAACGTGTGTCTTCAAGATACTCTTACTTGTATTTGAAAATTGTCACATTTCTAATTGTGACCTTTTGTACAAATCCCATTAGACTTATTAATTAATATCAATGTGATAACAGTATATAAATCTTTGATGTGTCAACATATGAAGAGACTCAAGGGGAACAATTCAGATGTTTAGAGTAAGTCATCAACGTAGCTTATTTTTATATATCGAACCAGATAAAGTTAGATTTTAAAAATCATCATTTTGTAGTAAAACCAGTGTCTACAGCTCCTACCTGCTGCTGTCTTCGGTGACCTGTGACAGACTGAGTGAGGGATTTCGTCTTTTCTGAGTCTGCGTGTTTTTTCGCTGGTTCATCGCTCACAGGAAGTCTCTTCACCAGATCATTATCCGTCTCCGTTATTTCTGTGCATCTTCTACCGTTTCTGTTGTGGCATGAACAGACGACATGAAAGAGCATCGAGCATCGTTAAGCTTCAACTGTTTGAAAACGTAAACAAAGTGGAATGAATGCATCCTGCTGAAGTTAGAACGATGATGCGAGCATTTGATTGAAGCATTTAGGAAAAAAATGACTTTTTAAAGTCAAAATTCTCTGATCTCAGCTTCTTAAATGTAAATATTTTCTGTTTTCTTTAACCCTCTAAAGACAGAAAACTCTGCCTTCAGTTCAGAGTTTCACAGTTTTTAGATCATTTTATGAACCAAACTTATTCATTAAGCGACAGATGTAGAGCCAGATGTGGACACCAAATCAATCTAATCGAATAAGTTCTTGTATCTATCTATCTATCTATCTATCTATCTATCTATCTATCTATCTATCTATCTATCTATTACAAATTAATATTAATTATGGTATTTGTGACTGTTGCAGTTTCTACAATTGCTCAACACTCTGGTTTTTGAACGTTGTGTTTTTGTCATCTCATCCTCCTTGAGAAAGCAGATCATCAAACTTCTCCATTCACATCTCTTCTTCTTTTCAGCTCTGACCATCAGCCGCAGCTTGTTGCATCTTTCGTGGTTTTCCAACACGAGACAGAGTAGCACAGAGAAGAACCAGACGCCGTTTACTGAAGTAGAAGTCTTTATTTTGCAGTGCAGTTACATTCATCTAAAGGTTTCCTTTGTTTGCATAGTTCTGGTTCCCTACGTGGTTTTACAATCCTAGGAGAACAAACGGCGAGTGCAGGAATCTCTTCACGTCTTCACCTGAAAAAAATGAACCAATGAGATGAAGCTAGTGATTCATTTGAAACCAGAATCATTTGGTTTATGATCATTTTGTCATTGTTTGTTTGTTTCAGAGACCTGTGGCAGACGCTAGGTGTTTAGCTTGAAAGAAAATGAACTCTGTGTCAGGGGGCACACCAGCCTGGTCCACGTGTCCGATCCTCCTCTTTCATCCATTAAGTTTGGATTAAACTCCTCAGAAATTAGCAACAATGTGTGGTTTGTCTGTAGCCTCCAGACGAGAGTTCGTAGCATTACTTTTTTTAAGGCATTGGGTTGCATGTTTATCAGAGGGGTCTTCCAAATTTGTTCAGACTACCGATATCCCACCTGACATAGAATAAAGAGCAGGTTAATGTTCATATTTAGAGGATTTAAGGGACTGGACGTCACCCATGAAACTGAGTTTTGTTGAACTATAAAATAAACATAATGTATGTAACATACGTATTTATGTACCACAATACTATGGTTTACACATTTACAGTCTGATGTAGTCAGTAGACAGATCTACACGTTAACTGCAACTGAGCAAATGAAGGTTTAAAGCTAGAGAAAAAGTGAAGTATTTTGTGGAGACTGATAGATGGTTTCAGCATGTATTTAGCTGCTCTCTAGGATTAAGTTTCAGGATGGAGGAAGATACAAGCTGAGACCCGGATACAGGTTTTAAACTAGCTAGTAACAGAGATCTCTTTGAGTCCTGGTCTATAAACGTTTAAGTTGGAGTTGGACGTGAATAACTGTGAACCACAGAGATCTGGTATGTGCCATCGTCTACGCCCCGTTTCCACAGTCCTACAGTACTGTTCATCAGACCTCCTGGTCCACCCAAAAAACAAAAAAAAGACAAATTGTCAGAACTGTGACATCCATAGGAACAGAAAAGCAAACACAAAGACAAGTCCACTCAACTAAATAGAAAAGATAAAAGTATGTCATAGTTTGTAATCAATAACACCTAAAAAGAAAACAAAAATAAATGTGCACACCGCATCCCAAAAGGCTCATATATGAGGTGTTTCATGGCAAGCTGTACTTCAAGGGTTTGATGTCAGCACAACAGTAACAAAACCAGACACTTCATGAACACAAAAAAAGATGGGACACTGTGTAAAAGGTAAACACTGTCGTACCTCTGTGCCAGATCGGCGTGGATTGGTTTTACACAGTCTCACAACTTCTTTTCAGTCAGATTTGCATATTGTCAAGTACAATAACAGCTTATTGCCTCAAAACCAAACAATTATTAGTGCTTCTTGTCCTTTACTGTACGTAGCACCCTTTGGTTTCCTTTAAGAAGCGGGTCTGGAGGATCGTCCATTTGATGTGAAGACTTTGATGCTTCGTCTGGTCAGATGAGCAGATCTGCAGTGTCTTTGCTGAGAGGAGTGACTCAAGGTGACTCAGCTACAACAGTTTCTACATTTTTACTGATAAACATTCCCGGAAGAAGTGGTGCAGTTGTTGGCAAAAGGGTCTGGGAGGGGTTTGGGGGTGGGGGGTGGGGGTGGGGGGGTGCAGTGCAGATTGTTGCAGAAGTTTGTGATAGTTTGCTCGGTCGAACCGCCAAGCCTCTGTCTCTGTCACGTAAAGTGCCGTCACACTCCTCCTCCTCCTCCAACACAACAAAACAAAAGGGAAGTGTTTCACGTATCAACACAGCAGCTGTCAGAGAAAAACAAAAAGGCTTCGTAACACCTTCACATTGAACACTTTGACTTCAAAACGTTTCTCTCCCAATCTGCTGAAACTAATCTTGTGGATTAGTAATGTTTACAGTTACACACATTCATGGTCCCAGTGGATGAATCCCTGGTGAGGTTGACACTTGCAGCTTTTTCTTTTTTTTTGGATAAAAAACATCTCAGATTGCCATGAAACCACCCTCTGGACAAACTGGCATCACTTAAGTGACTTTTTCATGTTGTTTTTAATCTACCGCCATCATCAGGTCAAAGTCCCAGTTCGTCCAGCTCTTTGGTTCAGGATCAGACGCCTGCGACTACATAAAACTACAAACTAACGATAGTACCATCAGCTTGTAAACTGTTCAAAGCTAAAAATGATGGAGAACACAGGTATACACATTATACAGTACCTGCCTAGTATATCAGCATGTTAGCATTGCTGGTGCTGAGGCTGGTTAGCATCCAACCGCCTTTGTATTGAAGTACAGCTCAGAGCTGCTAGCATGAGCATCGTGTAGCTGCTTGTCTATGTCAAAGACATTTCAAAGACCGACCTGGAGCTGACTTGAGGATGATGACGGTGTTTCAGGTGGAGGCAGAAGAAGTGCAGAGTATTTAAGCAAGTGTTGGTGTCTGTCATGAGTTGTTACTCAGCTTAGGATCTCGTTCCATCCATCAGTAGGTGTGATTCCATTACAGTTTTTCCCCTAAAGAAAAGCAATATTTCTGAAATTTTCATAAAGTAGAACTTCCCATTGTTTTTGAAAACTGGATCTAGAACTAGAATTCATAAACAAAACAGCACTTTTAGGAAGATGGACATCCAAAACATTGGGTTTTTTAGATATTCTAATTAGATTTAGAGAGCTTCAGTTTCGCTCTATGTTTTTGTGATACTTGATAAAACTAGAAAACTGATAAAACTGGTTCCAGTTTTCTAGTTTTTCTTATTGCGACATTTAGAGTAGGTGGAAACATACCAGAACATGCAGCTATGCAGGTACTGATGTGAAATTCAGGTGTTTCCAAAGGTTGTTTTAATTGATCTGAACATTTGTAAGGATAATGGAAAGCCACCAAATGACAACAACACATACCTCTGTATCGACATGCCTGGAAAACCACCTCATTAAAGCTTGAAAATGCTTTTGTGACACTCGATAAAACTGATAAAACTGATAAAACTGGTTCCAGTTTTCTAGTTTTTCTTATTGCATTTTTAGCGTAGGTGGAAACATGTCAGAACATGCAGCTATGCAGGTATTAATGTGAAAACTTTTAAGGGTAATGGAAAGACACCTAATGACAGCAACACATCCTGGAACCACTAAACAGATCTGAGATGTGCACAATGACTCATTGAATCTGATCCTGTAGTAAATATAATGTGTTTACATTTCAGCAGAGAGTGACACACCAGCATCCCAGGTTCTGCCTCCACCTCAAGCCAAAGCCATCATCCACCCACCCACCCATAGGTTTATGCATTAAAAACATCTGTGCAGCTCCGTGGGGCATCATCTGGAGCATCATACGACCGTCTTCACGGCCGACAGGTTCAGCAGCAGCATCAGCAGCATCATCTGGAGGCTGCAGCTGCTGGGAGGGGCCGCACTGTGGCCTCCCTCCCACCGCTCTCCCTGCTCGTCCTCCCACTCCGTCCTCCTCCTCTCGTGCTCGTCCTGCTCCTCCTCCTCCTCCTCCTCGTCCTCGTCCTCCACCCCCGTCCACGGCCCGTCGTCCTCCCTCACTTTGTTGATGCTGTCGCAGCGCTCGCCCTCGTGGCCCTCGTAGCAGTGGCAGTGGAAGCGCTCGCTCAGCAGCTGCAGCTCGTGCTGGGAGTGCCACCCGGAGACGGAGAAGCCCCCGTCCTCGGCCAGGCGGATGCGGTAGCTCTTGGAGCTCAGGTGGAGGTAATGGTGGGCCAGGGGGTCGCGGCGGACGCAGCGCCCGTTGCCCTGGCACAGGTGGTCGCTGCAGACCTCGGCCGCCCGGGTCACGTTGGTGATGTACTGGCCCAGGCGGTACTTCAGGAAGGTCTTCACCTTGGTGCAGTTGTGCTGAGGGAGGACACACACGTACGCTAACGTTAACCTAAACGTCACACCTAAACGATAAACTGGAAATGGGAACGGCTGAATGTGAAACAAATAGATTTGTTGTGTTTGTATGGTCAGATGTCTCTGGGATGTTGTCACGATGTCTGTGCATGTCACTGCAAAAGCACAAAAGTACAATTGCTACATATACGTGTTTCCATTCTCATAAAGTTCCACCCCTGTGACATCCCATATCCTTTGTAAAAGCAAATCTCCACTTTTAGGGAGAAGGAGGTCAACAAAAAAGTTCACTTGTAAAACACCTAAATGTAATGTGACCCCCTACGTCACACCTAGTGATGTGTAAAAGAGATTTTTGTGATAAACCTTTGAAACTAACACGCTGAAGGCTGAGACTTGCTTTTATAGAGATTATCACATGTTGTGGAAACAGACTTAACAAGTACCGTAGCAATTATACTTGATCAATATTTTAAAAATATCTCTTTTATTTCATGACAAACTGTCATGGAAATGCAGCCTCTGACATCATACTGCGTCCTATTGTGTGCTGGTAATGAAACGGTGTCCTAACAAAACTTTTCTGAACTTTTCTCCTTCTATTCAGGCCGAGGCTGTAAAAACACATCCATTATGGCCTTTAAAATATCGGAGCGGTTTCACAACACGCAGCGACCACATGATGTCAACTTTCTATTGTCTGACTGTATTTACTGCTGTGGTTTGTTTGGAGTCGACCGGAGAAGCTTGAGGACCGAATGTTTTTCACATGAGAGAGTCTCAGTCTGTCCGTCTATCCCTCTGTCTGTCTGTCTGTCTGTCTGTCTGTCTGACTGCAGATCCTCCACCACAGTGAAACCTTGGGCCTGTATTTAACTGTGTGAGTCGGTGTCAGAGATTCAGACGGTCTTCTCTGTCAGTCGTTGTTTGAGGTTTTGTTTGTTTTGTTTTTAGCAACAAATTAAAGGACACACACCCTGGATGAGGTCAGGTTCAGGTCTCCCCAGATCACGAATCCTGCAGCTCCCAGAGCAGCACTCTCCCCTATGGTGTGGATCAAGTCTTTCTGCAGACAAAGAAAAAGGAAAATAAGAGATAAAAGGACAGAGGTGTTGACTAATAACAAAATTGTGACATAAAATAAACTGGAAGTCAGACAACCAGTCTACTAGTTTATGAGCTGCTGTTATGTGGATGTCCACTAGAGGGCAGTAGTCAATAATGTCAGAGGCTGAACTCAGACCTTCAGGTTATGAAGGAAAAGAAGAAAAAAAAAGCACTGAAATCAGTTTATAATTATCATGGATGCAAAACAATGTGTTTTAGTGTTTCTAAAACTGGATGCATTACACCCAGCATTGCGTGTCTGCCACATCAACAAACTGTTGGACTTTTTCAAACATCTCCAGCTCAGGCCGACCTTCACCTGGAGACACCGTTCAAACTTCATATTCGAGGCACAAGTCCCATCTGTTGATGCATCATTCAACTTTTTGATGGTTTTTGTTACGTTTTTGATCAATCACCGTTCAACAATCAAGATTTGCAGAATCTTTGATTAGAGGCTCCATACGGCTGCTGCAGAAGCAGTACTGTAGGCCCTGCACATCTTCTCCACTTGGATCGATTGGATAGGTTTTTAACCCTGAGTTTTCAAAGAAATTGATTCATTTTCCAATGACAAAGTCAGCACAGATATTATTGATTTGTCAATAACATTCTGAAATGTACTCAACAGACTAGACTGTCCTAGTAGTTCCTGCTCTTATTGTGAAAAGCTTTCCTTACTGTCGTGAGGAAGGACAAGGCTTCGTCCCGGTATCCCATCCTCATGTACACGTAGGTCGGAAGTTCGTACTCCCTGGAGGTCTGCGAGGCGACCCGGAGCGACTCCCGGATGCGGTGCTGGGCAAAGTGCAGGTTGCTGATGCTGTTGGTGTGACTTTTCCTGATGGCCACGGAGGGGAAGAGCGCCGTGCTGCTGTTCCACAGCCAGTGCAGCTCGTCGTTCCTCAGCCTCTCCAGCAGGGGGCAGAAGCCCGTGTAGTTGTCCTCGTGCAGGTTGTAGTTGTGGCAGTCAGGGTAGAGGTAGAAGCCCCAGAGGGTGTTGGGGCGGAGGCGGATCCCCAGCTGGATAGTCCTCTGCATGAAGGCCTTGGCGCTCTTCTCGAAGCGGCGCCTCGCCAGCTCCTCCACCTGCGCCTCCGTCACGTTGACGTACGCCCTGGCCGTCAGCTCCCTCGACTTGCGCCGGTAGATGTCCTTCTTGTGCCAGTTGCGGTTCCACTGGGGCCGCCAGTACTCCCAGTCGATGATGGCCAGGCCTCGGAAGTCCTCGGCGGGGATGAAGTGGTTGATGTCCTGGAGGGCCTTGAACAGGTGCAGGTCCAGGCTGCAGTTCTGGGGCAGGCCTCCATGCACGGCCACGCCCTGGGGGGTGTAGTGGGGGTAGTAGCCCAGACGGTTGGCGTAGAAGATGGTGACGTTCTGGCCCGTCCAGTCGGCCCGGGGGCTGCCCTGGATGTGGAAGAGCCGGTCGACGTTGGTGGTGATGTTGTACTTGATGGTGCACAGGTCGAGCGGGGCGTTCCAGGCGGCGATGAAGGGCTTCCGGCCAATCAGGGGCAGCCTGGCCGGTTTCTGACCGAAGGTGGAGTGGAGGAGCAGGAAGAGCCAGGAGCAGATGAGGGCGGCAGGTATGATGTGGTGGGAGGAGGATGCCCCGCCCACAAGCCCTACAGGCATCCTGGGATCAAAAGAGGCAGCTGTCAATCATCCTGGAGAAGGAACGAGAGGGAGAGACAGAAAGGGGTGTTTATTTAATCGTGTCTTTTAGCATTTCTGTTTGTTTTTTTGTTCACGTACTCCTCTTTCTGCTTCATGGAGGGGTTATAATTGGCATTGCATACCTCTGAATCACTCTTCAATCTACAGTTATTTATCAGGATTTCGTTCTCACATTCAACTGTAAATGATGAATAACGAGCACTTCCAGAACAGGCTGCTGGACTGATTATTGTTCAGTTTAGTTCATTTGTGCAACGTCATTTCAGATTCTCAAGGAGAAACTGTAATAAAATGTAGTTGTAGATGTAGTAGATGTAGGTGTTTTACAATTCAGACTTTCTCTCTGTTGCACAGCCATGACACATCTGATGTAAGTTACCGTAAATTTAAGAAAGGAGATGAAAGAGGTGCCAGTCAAAACATGAAGTTTATGGATGGAACCCAGTGAGATGTTGGGTCTGGATGGGATAACGGACCACCTGCTGCATCAGTGACCCTTATAAACGTATCAACTAACCAAACAAATGCGTGCATGTGATGATAGTAAGTTGGGCAGGTCACCATCAAATTATTAAAGATTGAAGTTGCTCTGGATATTTGCAGAAGTCTCCTCATACATCCCTGCCTCTGGGGCATGACTGCATGTTAGGGGCAGACGTAGAGCATACAGCTCCAGAACAAAACGTCATCATACTAATGAATACGAGCAGAGACCAAGAAGGCTCTCGTTGCTCACGTTTCCACTACTTTAACACTTAAAGTGTTTCGGCCCATCTGCAGTAGTCTCTTCAACTTCATTTGACCTTTTTTTTTTTAACTGTTTCATGTTGTTTCCATTCAGTGAGTTTATGGAAATCACAGCTGGATGAGCCCAACAGTTCCTCATCAAACAGAGCGTCTGCCACATGGATAAATGTCTGTTTAAAAGTCTTTTTCTCTGTGTGTTTGTGAGCGTTTCAGTGTTTGAGTTACAGCAGCCGAGTGGCTCATGAAAGCCTCAGCGTTTGCTTTCACATCTGATTTAATGAGCCAATAGTTTTTTTCCATGTCGAAGTTTGTGAAAACATCTGGGACGTTTTCAGCCTCGGAAATGCGGCCAAATCCTCATTAAGTTACCAAGTGTTGGAATTCTGTTAAAATGCTCCCGAGATTTCAATCGTCCAGGGAACTGAGATAGATAGATAGATGGATAGATAGACAGATAGATGGATAGATAGATAGATAGATAGATAGATAGATAGATAGATAGATAGATAGATAGATAGATAGATAGATAGATAGATAGATAGATAGATAGATAGATAGATAGATAGATAGATAGATAGATAGATAGATAGATAGATAGATAGATAGATAGATAGATAGATAGATAGATAGATAGATAGATAGATAGATAGATAGATAGATAGATAGATAGATAGATAGATAGATAGATAGATAGATAGATAGATAGATAGATGTGGATAGTTTCATTGTGCGGCAGAACAAACTACTATTTGTGTTTTTTCAGGTATTCATTGAAACGCAGCAGTTGTGCTCTTTCAAAGTCCTGTAATTGTTTCAATTTTGTTCCCTCGACTTTTTTTTTTTTTTCCGATCTTAGTTTTGTTGGTTTGGAATTGAAAACTGTTCCTGTCTCTGTGGTCTTGCCAGTTTTTTCCCCTGTAGGTTTGGAAATAATTTGACTGAAGCGCTCAGTGAAAACAGCTCATTTTTCAAAGCCTCAAAGACTGCGGCATTACAGTAGATGTATGGATGTACTTCGGGCTAATGGCTCTCGGTTCAAACACAAACCACTTCCACTGGAAGTTTGGCACAAAGCGGAGCCAACAGCACTCGATGACGGGAATGTTTCTGATTTTTCTCTTTTTCTTTTTTAAAGCTTGCATTTCTGGGCCCTGCTCGGAGCTGATCCTGTGGTAGGAATCAAGGTGTGACAGATCACTATCCTGCTGGATATCAGGGCGGATCTCTCTACGGACGGTCATTGATCACCACTCAGCATGCGATGTGAAGCGGGACTCTGCAGATGTTCCAGATTCCTGCTTTATCCTAACATGAAATCATCAAATCAGCATCGGAGAGAGATACTGCGGTGAGTGACGTGTCTGCATATTTCTGCGGGACATGTCTCCATCTGACATTGTTGCTGTCAGATTTCAAAGCACTGATAAGACAGGCTTGCTTTTCTTTCCTTCCAAAACAACTCATGACCGATATGTGAAACTATTGTACGTCGCTGCGCAGATTCAAAAGAAAGCTGCAGCCGCCACGTCGGTATGAGATGAGATAGTAATAGGCTGTAGATGTCGCGCCTGATGCATCTCAAACTGTATTTCAACTGCAAAATCCAAATTGGAACAACTTCAGTCATCGTTTCATCTTTGTTGCATTATCTTTATAAATTGATTCATCAACTTGTCCAGAAAAGTATAAAAAGAAATGAAGTGATAAGGGAACATTAGGCCCATCTCACACATCAAGATCTGCAGTTGTCTTTCTACAACATGCAGACGGCCACGTTTTGAATATGATCACCTCACACACAAGAATGTAGGGAAACACTGCAGTTCACATACTGCGCCACTAGTTGGCAGTGTGATTTGTGACAATGCATACATCCCCTCTCAAAACAATGGACTGCACACCTTAGTGCGCATTCTTCCTCAATACAACGTACTACGAAAGCATTGGAGAATGTGTTTCTTCTGAGCCAGCCCTAGAGGATCTCGAGGGTATTGCAAGTTCTAAATGAGCCTCAACCTACAGAGGGTCCGATCAAAGCAGGCTGAGCTCATCTGAGCCGCGGTCTGGGTCCAGCTGAAAGACTTTTGACTGTTTGCTTCTGGTTGATGCTTCTTATCACAGTACCAGTGACAAGCAGCAGATTAAAAGTATAAGAGTTAATGTTTACAGTCTGGCTTCGTGTCAAAGAAAGTTATTTAACCCGAGGACTGAGGAGCCCGGGGGCCTGTCTGGCATCGATTAAGATAAGGGTTTGTTGATGTCTGTGGCTCTTGTGGACTGGCTTCACTCATTCAGAAAAAACAAAACGGAGACTGTCTGAATCTCAGTGTCTCAGGGTGAGGTTGAGCCTCGGTTTGCCAGTCGTCTGAGGTTTCTGTGGCGTGGCCTGATCAAAGGTCAAAGGTCAAGAGGACACTACAAGGCACCACAGTCAACCGGAATTCCGGAAATCCACTTACAGACGTGATCCCTTATCTGGGTTTCCTCGTGTGCCTTTGTCTTTGATGTGGAGCTGCTCTACAACCTTGACAACCTCAGGAGCTCGTTTCATTCCTGTCACCGCTTGGGACACCATTCGAGTGGTCGGAAAAGCGAGAGCACTTCAGAGATGCTTCAGGAGAGGAGGAAGACTCGTTCTCGGTTTGATGTTTTGGGAATCGAGCCGAACCCACCCCATTAATGGAGGCCTGAAGGGGTAGGGAGCCAGATGAACAGATTCCCCCCCAGCATTCGCCATCTGTCACGTGAATACGCTCCAACAACGGATTCACGAGTCACGTTACTACTCTCTCTTAGTCTGGTTCGGACCGCGCTAATGCCGCTAAACGTCGATACCTGCGAGTGTGTCTCTCCGTGTTGCTCTGCTTCTGCGGAGCTGAGTCCGTCTGACATGAAAAATGACCGTGAGATGTCCAAATCAAATGGCTGCATAAAGAATCCATAAAAGCACAGCGGGGCTCTTTGTTCGCTTCTAGAGTTTCGCCTCACAGCTCAATGCGCAATATCTAATCTTTTCCACTTTGAACTAAGCGTGTTATACGAGGTTATACTGCCTGGACACACTCAGGGCACTTGACTCACCTAAAAAGCACAGTGTTATTATTGGAATGAGCGTCAATAGACTTGACATGGGGTCACATGAGCAGTTTACTTCAAACACAGCGAGACTGAACTCTCTAGGATCTAACAAAACAATGACCTGGACGTCCTTCTTGTGAGAAAACTTTTAAGGAAATGATGGGATGTCACGGGAATAGACTAGCATCTCATGTCTGAAACATTGATCCATAGAAAGACCTGAAAGTAGCAACTGTACTAATCGAAATGCTTTTATTTCGAGGAAAACCACAATGGAAAAGCACCTGTTTACTATCTATAACTGCAAGTTTTATGGATAGAGTAAATTACCTAAGCCAATTAACTATTGCTCTGTTGTTTCTGGCTGCCTGACATCTCCTGGTTCTGCTACTTCTTTTAGTTGCTCAAGGAGCAAATATGACAAGGAAAAATGAACGTGATCATCGTTTTACAGCAAACGCTCAGTCACACATGAGCTCTGGATGCACCACGGTGAGCAGAGCACTGGGAACCTCTTCAACCTCTTCTGAGGTCACGATCGATGCTCCTCACACAACAACCTGACGACAAAAGCTGGAGGAACAGGAACCACCGAGGCTGAACTCTTTCCACTCCCCAGAGCCAAAGCCAATCACGGCGCCTGGCAGGAGGCTCCACCAATCTCCGAGCCAGGACGAGGATGTTTGGTGCACTCTGGTCGGGCTGGATTTGTCCGATGGAGAAAACAGACGGATGATCTCAGAAGGAGAAAGAGGACGACAGCGATGGAGACGTACTGTGAATGATGAAAGGGAGGCAGAGGAGCTATTTTCTTCTCCCGGGACCTGATATTTGTGATGAGCATGTCAAGCTGCTTTTGTTTGTTTGTTCATGTTGTGGGTTCACAAACCGTCTGTCAGAGGAGGAAGGTGGAGACGGGTGGTTTTATCGCAGCAGACTGAAATGAAACATGTCCCATGGAGTCTGGGAACTTTTTCTACTGTTTGAAGATTCTCATCAAAGTTCAAAGTTCTGCTCCTGTGAGTCATTGAGTCAATTTACCGTCAAAGCTGGACAATTTCAAGATAGATTTTGCAGGATTTCATCCACTTAAAAGCTATTCTAGACAGTTTCACAGTGTTGTAAATAGCGCATGTGTCAGAATGACTTTCAGCTGTAACTGCGCGTCCTCCTACGAGATGACACTTGTGCTGCCCGTGCCAGCGTAAGTGCATCTCCTGAGCCTCTTCATCCTGGATGAAGGCACCTGAAGGCAGCATCCTCCAGATTAGCGGCAGAGCTTAGAAAGCGCAATCCTCAGATCCTGTCATCCAATCAAGGCTCCCAGCTTCAGCATCTGATCTTGACCCCCAGACCTTAACCCCCGTCTATGTGTGAGGCAGCCGGGAGGAGAACAACAACAACGACGAGCTCCCATAAATCACAGACGCTCCTTTTACACTCGTCTGCTGTGAACTTTGATCCGGCTGCTCGATGACCTCCCGCGTCGGCGGCTTTTCCCACCGTTTTACTGTAAGTCGCTATGAGTCAGAGCGTCCGCTTAATGACAGAAACTCCACCTAATTGGGCTCCTTTCATGTCTCCATTACGACTGATGAGCTGTGAGAGTCACTGCCACAGAGTTAGAAAACAATCTGCTGCTCCATGTGTGACTCCTGCGTGAAAGAAAGTCAAACTTTCTCCACGCTGAGGGTTTTTTTTTTTTCATCCAGGAGCAGCCAACATTCCTACCATGACCGGGTGCCTCACCCCTCCTCACCCCCTTCTCTCTCTCTCTCTCTCTCTCTCTCTCTCTCTCTCTCTTCCTCCCCCCTTTCCTGCATCACCCAAAACAAGCGCTCTAACCATGCTGTAACACACTTGGCTGCCACCTCCTTCAGTTTAAAAATACTCTTTGTTTTTCCTTCCCTTGCGTATAGCAAAACAAAAGCTGCAAGGAGAAAGTGCCAAACATGTTGGTTGTCGTTTTTTTTCTTTCTTTCTGCCTGATAAGAAAGTAGTAGTAGTAGAGAGCTCACCTGTAGATGCTGCACACGGACCAACGCTCAGCAGCCGAGGAGCAGAGGAGGCGGGAGTCTCTCGTCGGGGGTCACCACGGGGGTCATCGTGGCCCTCGGTGCCACACGTCCAGATGGGCTGAGCTCATTCCCTCTCTCTGTCTGTCTGTCAGTCTGAAGCACAAGCCAGTTCACGCACACTTATATAGAGCCGGAGGAGGAGGAGGAGAGGCGTCGCCAGCACAACACAGCGATTAGAGAACAGAGGAGGGAGGCAGGAAGGGAGGGAGGGAGGGGGCGAGAGACAGTCAGACGCACAGTAGAAAGAGAGAGAGAGAGAAAGAGAGAGAGTGGTTCTAAATCCCTGCGAGTTTGTTGAGCTCCCCTGAGGTTTGATCCTCCACGGAAGAAAAGACTCGGCTCATCCACTTCAATCAGCATTAGGCAGACGTAAACACGCCAACGTCAACAACAAATGCCCATGCACACGTGTGTGAATGCGTGAGCTCGCGTGTGTGCACATGAACATGTGAATGGAGGACACTCAACTTTGAAGGAAGTTTCGAAGATGGGAAATAGAAAACTTCCTATTGTGCTTATTTACATGCCCACACAAAAATCTACTTTTTCACATATTTATTAATCTGATTGATTGAAATAAATAAAAAAAAGAAGATGCATTTTGTGAGTGCAGCTACTTTTTTCTCTCCTCCAGTTCTGCTGAGGAATCAGTGAGGGACACCACACGGCTGCCCACTCTGTCAAAAACCATTTTAATAAGTGAAACCATATGAACTCAAACTCCCTGAGAAAATCCTCCCCCTGCGGAGAAAACAGGAAATCGTCCGTCTCAGAAGTGACACTCGACGACAGCGTTCATTTTTAGGGAACCTAAATGTGTGTGCTGCGGCGTTAACGAGCATCTTCGTCCATGCTCGTTCCTTAATTTGTATCCTCGCCCGACTCGGCGGGGTGTCGCTGCGCTGATTTAATGGCCCTCCGTGTGGACCCAGCACTTTCAGCCGGCCCAGCTGAGATTCCAGTGGTTAGCCGCGCATAGTTACAACCAGAAGACAAAAGTCACGGAGAACTCGATCCATGCGAGCCGCTCTGGACGGATTTCCCCCTTTTTTAAATGTTTTCATTTTTTCTGCAGTGTGTAATGTAAATATAACCTCCAACCAAATGCATGGATTTCTATCTGCAGAGAGGAGGGGGGAGCAAGCTGTCACAGTTTCTTGCTTTTGGAAAGAAAACTGTTTCTTATAATTAAATATGGAGATCTGGGATCACTGGTGCTCATTCATTACCAGCTCAGAGACGATGTGATGTGTGAGTGAGACTTCGAGATGTTGACTTTGAGCAGATTTTGTCTTGTTTCTGCAGATGTTCAGTGTGGTTCATACAGGGACAAAGGCAGTGAGGCGGCGAGCAGTCGGATATTATATGGAAAGATGCATTTCTGCAGCCATTAGCCTCACTTCATGAGCTCTTTATCTGATGACATTTGGAATATTGGAATTAGACTGGCATACGTGATAACATCCTCAGTAGATTAGTGTGTAACTTGTACACACTTATCTCTCACGCATTTCCTGCCCTGTGTTTGTGTGTGTTTATGTGTGTGGTCCAATACATTATCGCATGTTTGCAACCTAAATATCGCTAAGCTAACAACGTATTCTGTGGCTAGTATAGCCCTGTGGACAACCCCCCTCTGACGCCCGGTGCCTGGGATCCATCCTCTCATGTGGTTCTGTCGGAGACCGAGAGCAGCGTTCCCAAAATACAGTAGTGATATGACATCACTACTACTGTGTGTGTGTGTGTGTGTGTGTTTCCTC
The DNA here is from genome assembly GCA_029224185.1 of Karalla daura. Lineage (NCBI taxonomy): Eukaryota > Metazoa > Chordata > Actinopteri > Chaetodontiformes > Leiognathidae > Karalla > Karalla daura. The sequence continues at coordinate 22,940,195 of CM055196.1, forward strand.
CAAAACAACGGTCCCTGTGAGTCAACTTCCAAAGTTTTTTGTTTTTTTTTCCTCTCTCTCAGATAATCAGCTTTCAGTGTCTCCTTCAGATCTTCTCTCTGAACTCATCAGGTGCAATTTTCTCCAATTTGCTCCCCGAGCTCACCTTCAAATTTTGTCTGTTTTAAAACAACACACACACACACACACACAGTGTTTGCTTCATCGCCGGGTCGGAGGTTGACGCTGCAGCTGATTGGATGGCTCGCTGCTTGTGATGGACCGTGGGTGGTAATTAGACGTTGTGACTTTTTTTCTGTGTGTTTCTGAGTGAAACATGAGGAGCGGCTCTCTTTGTTTTGTCCGGGACACTCGGTAGCAGTTGCAGTTACATTGCAGCATCTACTATCATGTCACTTTAAAGGGAACCTTGTGTCTTATATGCACATATTCCACGGAGGGAAAGCTGTTTCCAACAAGCTCAGTTTCCAGGAAGAAAAATCAAAGGCACTTTTCCATCAAAAGCAGCCACAGAGGCCAAAAGGTTTGGGAAGTACAAAAATGCCTTAATGCATTAAATTAGACTAATGATGAGGTCAGTAACAACGTTTCAGTGAGACATGAGAACACAGGGGATGTGTTGTTGTTCACACGAGTGATTGATGCAACCAGTGGTGGAAAGGATTTCCAAGTAACAAAACCGACTGAAGACGATGATGGCGCTGAAAACAGAATGGTGTAATAAAGTTGTAACATTAACTTATGTTTTAACATTAAGATGAAACAGTCGTTATGAGCAGTGTTTTCACACACACATGACAGATGTGATGAATTTGATGGATTATAATTGAATGTAGTAAACTTTTAGGCGGCTAAACTTTAGAAAATCTCAACTTTTTTATATTGTGAAAACAATTTACAGTCTGAGGCAGTTTGATATAAAACAAACACTTTTGTTTTGCATTTTCACATCACCAAACATGACATACAATCCAGGTCACACGACCAGTTTACTTCTTTTTCTAAATATAATGCATCATATCTCATGTAAAAATGTTTTGGATGTCCACGTTTTGTATGTCCAGCCTTATATGAGTGCAGTCCTTGAGTCTTCGAGGCTCATAGTGAAGTCACATAAAGAATGATGTGTGACAGATTTCACGAGAATGAGAAACTCTTCTTTGGAAACACCTATGAGTACCAATTCTACTTTATTACCACAAACTGTAATGGAAAAACCCCTTCTGAACTTTGCACATACATAGACACATACACACACACACACACACACACACACACACACACACACACACACACATTTTTTCCTCAACAGATGTTCAAATAAATGCAAACTCACAGGAAAACAAACCTACAGACTGATTTCATAATACCTCAAGCCCGGTGTGAGTGTGTGGAGGAAACCACATTCCCATAGTGGGTGGAGGTGGTCAGTGGTGGTGTTAGGGTGTGTGTGTGTGTGTGTGTGTGTGTGTGTGTGTGTGTGTGTGTGTGTGTGTGTGTGTGTGTGTGTGTATAGGGGGGGGGGGTTATTGGAATTCTCCTGGCCTGGTATTGTGATCCTGACTGCAGATTTGTTTCCACCACCTCTGTGGATGAAAAGCCCACCCTGAACCTCTGTCCCCCCACCACACACACACGCACACACACACACACACACACACACACACACCCTCTCCTGCACGGAAACCTCAGCGTCTCTGGCTCCTCACGGACACATGGATTGTGTTATGAAAATGTCTGGATTCAGACGGCCTGGATCCTCCCGCCACTTTAATGTACTACTCTGCTGTAATGAGGCATCGAGTTGCCCGGGGAGTGGGCGTTCAGAACGTCCCGTAATAACGAGGAGGTGAAGGAGAAATGAGGAGCCGAGGAACAATGACATTGAATTCATATGTGAAAGGACTGAAAGGGGATTTCTGTGGAATCTCCGTAGGACAACCAAAAACAACAAACACACAGTGAAAGGTTTAAGGGGGTAATGCACGTTTGTCCTCCACATTTCATCAAGTCACTTAAACAAACCACCAGAACCTGCACCAAGGAGCTGCATGGATCCAAGGTCCTGGTTAAACATCTGGCTCTCAGCTTCCAAGCCACGCAGTTCACAGGTCCAGAATCGCAAGGACATTATCTGAGTTACATAATGACTGTTACCACAAAAGCAGAACTGCCATTTCCTGTTCTAACTAGTCACCACACCTCTTCTCTCTCTGATCTTGCTATCATGTCCATCAAACATTGCTTTCTTCATCACTCACACTGTGGCTCTCTGACCTACAGGAGAGAGTCCCGCTCTGCAAGACTCCATGAATTCACACACGCACACAAATACTTGCATACACTGTGTGTGTGTGTGTGTGTGTTTGTGCAGAGTTGCCAGTTTTCCATGTTATCGTTTCTGATGCCATCGCATCCCACCACCCTGATTCTGCACTCTGTGGCTTTCGGAGGAGCTTCGCAGGGTTGTTGTAGGATCAGGATCTAAGAGGTTGAATGGATTCAGAATCAACAGCCTGACGCCCGGCTGCCTTGGAGAGCGGCCATGTTTTCACTGGAGGAGACGACCTCTGCCGAAGCGTGTCTCTTCGCAGAGCGTTGCTCTCGAGTTAAGCTGTTGGTTCTTCTGGCAGATCTGTTCGTTTTAAAGCTACTTCACGCCATACGTTTGGTCCAGAACAACATTTCTGGGCAACTGTCAGTATGAAACCTAGGGAACTTTATGCATATTCCTCGAAGGGGAATGCCTCCAACTTTAGCAATCCACTGGCCTTTCCTGTAGCATCACTGTAAGGTTATACATATTTGTGGTTTGTGGTGAAATATTCTAGCAATGCCGTGCCTCCGTCCAGCCTCAGGGAGTCGCTCACACGGCTCCAAGGCTCTGTCTCGTTTTCAGCTAGGGCTTGTCCCAAGTCTAAACATTGCTAAAGGCCAACTGAGGGCCGGCTTTCACACAGCTGAAGCCTGCAGACCTAAAAAATTATGGTTTTCCCCTCCTACACATAATTTCATCTTGAAAAATTGGAAATTGATGCATTTGCCCAGGGGAAAGTCTGAGAGGTCTAACAGTTTTTTGGCGGTCAGACTTCTCATCCGTCTTCAATTTGAGTCGTCAGTGTTTGGACCTCGTTAAACTGTTTGTGTACCGAGGCTGTAAATGTTTAGCTCCCATCTCTGCCAGCCTCTAATCGGCAGCGAGCAGCAAGGTGATGAACAGCGGATAAACAGCCAGATCACAGCTGCACACTGAAGACACTTTAAATTAGTTTACAGCACAACTCTGGGTCCATTTCAGAGAATTCATTACTTACTGAGACAAGTTTGTGCTCCGATTACACTTCTGCTTAAATTCCACCAGACTGAGAAAAGTTAATTAAAAGCTACAGCATTCAGTGATGACGATTGAGTATGCACATTTTCCTGCAGGTTAATGAAAGCAAAAGCATAATTAATAGACTTTTCACAAATCTTCACTGTATAGTGAAGCATGTGGCATTGCCGTGTTACTCCCTCTTCACTACTATTTTTTCTTCATTTTTCTTTACAGTTTTATAGAGAATAATGATTTGAAACTTTCTGGCAGAATCCATGAAACCCAATGTAAACAGAGGTAAGGTCAGTGATCTGCACAAAAGTTACTGCTCTTATCTTGCTGAAATTTTGAAGTTTTACAAACATTTACAAACACGTGCAGTACTATGCAGCATCATAGATACATATTTGATGTTTACAACAAACCAAACCGTTTGAAAATCGGTTGAAATTTGAGCAAGTTATGTGTCTAAAAAGTACATGTACCAATAATAACAAAATGTAGTGGGTGAGCGAGCTCTATATATACGGTATCCATGGTACCCCCTCGGTGTGGGCGTGGCCCCCATCGCAACCAGAATTAAACTGCCATGACGTCATTTCCTTTTGGCGCAAACATTTAATGGCGGATATTGCACTGCTATTGTACAGTCTGAACTTTCGAAGTGTGCGATGATATTGTACAGTCTGAACCGTCGAAGTGAACGAATTCGCATGAAACAAATCCATGTTTTGCCGCCGTCGTTTTATGGAAGCCCAACCAAAGTCATTTATGTGATAAAAAAAAAAGAAAAGAGTTCACCATGCCCATCATATGGTGGCCCACAAGCTCGTGTTCTTTGTCACGGTCACGTAACATATGTTCCCCTTCTCTGAGACACAGAAGACTGGAGCTGTGTGGACGGACACTGTTCCAGAGATTCAGCGATAGTTGGGAGACGGCACCAAATAAGAAACTGATCAAGAACACTGTGGAGTGAGCTGACGAACCTGAGAGAGAGCCTTTTGGATTATCGTGAGAGAAGGAGTTGTTCCGGTAAGCCCGATTGCTACGTGCTAAGAGGCTAGTCCTCAATAGCTGCTAAGTGAAAATACCTTTCATAGCGGTACTCTAGTTAAAACATTCGGACTTATAGGACTATGTACTAATGTTTTAATCCAATTTCATATCATTGTGAACCGTGAAAACGGATTTCGAAAGAGAAATAGAGTAGCACGACGCTAACGCTAACAGCTAGCGCCTAGCTAGCGCCTAGCTAGCGCCTAGCTAGCGCCTAGCTAGCGCCTAGCTAGCGCCTAGCTAGCGCCTAGCTAGCGCCTAGCTAGCGCCTAGCTAGCGCCTAGCTAGCGCCTAGCTAGCGCCTAGCTAGCGCCTAGCTAGCGCCTAGCTCAGGTGTTATTTGGTACGGGAGCTGAGGTCTAGCTGATAGTCTAGCTAGAGGGGTGTTGCCCCAGCTTATAGACAGTACGTTGTGTGTGTGTGTGTGTGTGTGTGTGTGTGTGTGTGTGTGTGTGTGTGTGTGTATACATAGTGTTTTATGGTTAAAAAAAGAATTGCTTAGTGGTTAATGCTGTTCATTGATGGTAAGAAAGGTTGGAAATAGGTTCATACTGCAGTTAAAAAGATAAGTACCTCTATTTTAAAATGTAAGTTCATGTTGGAAATGCTCATATGGTACTGTACTGTAGTACAGACTCAATTAAGTTGGTTGGACTGCTCTATATCTAACATTTATGTACAGGTATGGCATATGTTTAGAGTGAAAAGTGAAGCCAGAACTCATGTAATGATGTAATGTGACTTAGTAGAGAGTAATGGATATGTATTCTGCATTGTTTGTGTAGGTTTTTCTTACTGGATCACGAACCAGTTCAGATTCCGAGCCTGTGGATGGCTCAGAGGCGACCTACGAAGGATGAGTGACTGGAACGGTGCACGGTGTGGCCAGCCGTGGGACCCACTCCAGAGAACCTCAGAGAGCGTCGAACTTGACTTGGAGCGTGGATAAGGAATTAACCCACAAGTCTAACCGGGTAATAAACTGAATAGTATAGAACAGAGCAGAACTCAAAACCTTCTAGCAGGGAGGGACACTTACTTGAAATTTTATTTTATTTTCAAAGGTTTATGAAAGAGCTAAATTTTTGTCAATTCTCATTCACTGTCAAATTTTGCCTGTGTGTGGCTCTAAATTGTCAACTATTAACTTCACGTTCTCGCATTGAATAACATATCCAGCTCTACGAACCTAGAGGATGTGGAAGTTAGTAGTTGGTTACCTCAAGAACTGCTGAGGATGCTTCACTAAGTCGCAGTTATAAGATACTAAGTCATAATTATGAGATAATAAGTCATAATTATGAGATACCAAATGGTGAAATGGAAACTGAAATGTGTATTAATTCTATTTCCGCCACTTGGTGGGCTACTACTCATCATCAATGCAGCCATTGATACTGTAGTGACCCTGGAGTAACGTTATTGTTCTGTGCTCTAAGTGCTGTGATGCCTGACTGTCCACAAATGTGTATGAAGTAGCCAGGCATGTGATTGGATGAGGAAGCAAGGTGGGCAGAGAGTTGACTGTGTAAATGAGCAGGGCAGAGAAAGAGAGTGAAAGGTTAAAATGCAAAGGGTCAAAAAGGTCTGGTTTCTGTGTCAGTGTGTAGTTGTTCTGCATGATCTCATTGCTTTAAACTGAGTTAATAAAGGGTAAAGTTATGCATTACTGCTTTGAGTGAGCTTTGAGTGACAGTTTGGCTGCTTGCTCTCAGATTCAGATCCTACAGTGATAGTGGGAGACCTTATCTGTCGTGGGCTCTGGGTCCTGAGCTGACCTTGTAAGTGCTGTGATTTGCAGGAACAGTGTCGGAGTCCTTTTTAATGAATGGATCTGTCTTATAAGATGCATCACAGGTGAAAGCCTTAAACCTTTAAGCTGAGTCAACTTCACTGCTGATGAGCCAAACAGTGAGAGCGAAGTCTGCTGACACTGAACTAAAGCTGATTATGGCTATTAGCTAAAGTGCAGGAGGGAACTGATGTCTGTGGTTTGTGAAATTGCAGGTGTTTGGTGTCTGCATGCCATAATTAAAATATTCAGGAGTTTATTTTATAAAGTGGATATCGGATGCAGCGTTTCACAGAGCGACCTCTTTAAATGTGGTCCTGCAGAGAAACAGCTGTAGGGAAACTAAGCTTTGGTGCGTTGTTCTGATCCAGCTTCCAATGACAGCGTGATATTCTCCATTTCCTTGTCTACAGTTGTTATTTTTTCTGAGAAATGAAAACAAATGCCATGACGTGAAACTGAGAGGACTGCGAGTTAGAAACGCTGAGGGTGTTTGTTTCCTCCGATGTCAATCATCATGATCCAGTAATAACACCAACAGAGTGGCTCTGTCAAAAGCCTCCAGCCGACTCGGCTCTGCCTTTCATTAAACACAAAACGGCGTTTGGAGGTTGTGAAATCTGGTTCAGGCGTTCAAAGTCTACAGAGGATAAATGTCAGCGTCTGCAGCGAGCCTGTGTTTTTCATTTAGCGCCGCCATAGCTGGTAATTGATGATTGGGCGCGATCATGTGTCATTATTGGGAGACTGACGAGGCAGAGGTGGATGAAGGTTTCTCCTGAGTGGAGCTGACAGTTCCCACTCCGGGTGGAGCGTGCCATGCTTTGTCAGACCGCTAAAAGCTGCTTAATAGTGTTTTTGCTGGACAAAGTGCTTTCATCCATTATAAAATATTCTGAGTCACATTGTGTTCCGTGTGGCGAACCGGCAACTCATATTTGTGTTCAAAACATGTTTTATGAACCAGTGCATTCAATAAACGTTCGCTTTATGGCACATGTCAACTTTGTTTATTCCTTCGCTGCCTCGAGTGCTCACTTCTTAAAAAATGTCGTGAGGAAAATGAAAATGTGATGTCTGCGTGTAGCCCAACATGTACGACCACACAGGCTGCAAAAGTAGGTCATTAAGGTTTCCTATGTAAACAGAACCTACTATTCCAGTATCTATGAAAACAGAAACTTTGATCCAATGACTGAGCGTTTTCTAGGTTTGTTACCATTATGCCATTTGTCAGGAAACTAACGTTTTACTTCCATGTTTCACTCTTTTGAGCGATACAACCGAAGCACTTTAATTTAGCAGTTTTGAATGTGCTGGTACGTAGGTGTATTTTTACACTCTGGACAGAACAGCCATGTTAAGCTCATTAAGCTTTAATGAGCACTGTCTGACTCCAGCTCATGATCCTCAAAAGGAAAACAGAATCCCAGTCCCACCAGTGTCAGAATCGCCTGATGAGACCTTTATGCAAGATCAGCTGACTTCATAGCCCGCAGCAATCCTCACTTAACTCTGTTTTGACAGCTTTTCTCCTAACATAAGCTTCTGCCTCTTCCACTCATCACCTAAAGCAGTGTTTGACTCTGGGCCCGGCTGCATTTTGTTTCCCATGGAACAAACGGGAGCTATTGTAAAACAGTCGAGTGACGCGACCCATGTGACCACAGCTCGCCACGGCTCATTGGACTGACAGCTCAATCAAAACCACTTATCTCTCGGCGCTGATGAAGTGCTGGCTGTAATGTCAGCCAAATTACAGTCATTATCCAGAATTAAACAAGAAAATACTGTGGCTGTAAACTGAACCAACTGCCTCTCGATATTTTGATTGTTTTATGAGGGTTTTTTTATTGGATAGCAATGTTTATTTCATGCTCTGGGAGCAGGATGAACTCCAGCTCTGGTTGTTCTCTCTAAATGATTCTCTGCATATGTGTGAACTTGGACGTAGTCATTAGAAGACATAGTTCTACTCTGAAAACTCTGAGACACCTGCAGACTGTTTGGATGTACCTTTCACACAGGCACAGAACAGATCAGGTTGCCAGATAAGATCCTTGCACAACTTCAGAAAACTCAAGCTGTCAAAGTTTTATGAGAGTTTCACTCATTGGAGTTTCACTTTGTTCACCTGTGGCAAAATAACTATCTCTAAATCAGCCTTTCATCATCTCAATAACATCGCAGTAATTAAAGGATTTCTGTCTAAACATGACGGTTTGTTCCTGCATTCATTCTCAATAGATTCGATTATTGTGTTAATGTCTTTACAGGTATCAAGCAGCTGAAGCTCATCCAAAGGTCTGACCAACAGAGAGTAACAGGAAATGGACCGGACGGACCGGGACAGGTTTGCTCAGTATTCCCAGGGACAGACCAGAGCAGGGTGGAGCTGCAGGGGAACACCTGAGGAGAACATCATCGTTTACTGCAGGTTTCCTATAGTGTCAGTTGTAATCACTTCAGCTTTTCCATGTACTTGTTTTGTTATTCCTATCTAACATTGTCAATGGTTTGTTTTCATTTTTTTATTTCTTGGCCTCTGTAAAGCATAATGAATTGTTTATTCTGAATGTATACATGTATAAAAAATAAACTTGTCTTGCCTAAGAGTGAAGACGTCCCACAGGACAGGAGTCCCAGCAGGACATCCAGGACGAGGTTATGAGTGCACACGAGAGGCTGAACCTGCTCAGAGACACAAATCTGCAGCTTGGATCCAGTCGTCGTGATGACCACCATGTGAACCAAGGCCTGACCTGATTTAGCAAATACGAAAGACCTGTGTGATGGTAAGCTTTTATTTTTATTCAGTGTTTTCATTTAAAAGCCTTATTTTTATGCATTTTTTCATCATTAAAAAGTTTAAACAATAACTTTGTATAATGATCCTTGCCTCAAGTACTGAGGACGTAGAGAGCCTGTGAAACATTCAGGCAGCCAGGAGTTAGAGGAAATTGATCTTTATTAGTGGAAGTTCATTGAACAGATACCTTGGTACAGAGGAAAGGGGAGCGACTCTATGTAGTACCACTGTCTGGGCCCAGATGGCACAATGCCCTGTGACACCATGTCTCCATCCCTCAGAGAGCTTATAAAGTCTACCACTTAATCTGAGGACACACTTACAAGACTTTCACAGTGGTATGACTACAGACAGAGGCTGCTGATGGCACATTTAATGCCTGTGCCTGATTAGGGATCACGGATTACACAATCCGTCAAACGAACCAACCGAGGCCGACTGAACACATCGCTCTTGTGCAAACTCTTGCGAGAGTGACAGTCAGAGTAAACAAACGTGGACGATAAATGGCTCGCTGTTGTGCCACCCTCTGCTCTCATCAATTACATGTGCTATGTTTTATATATGTATTCTCTATGTTATTCCAGATTATCCCCACCTCTTCCTGCCATCTACATCTCCAGAGACTCCCACCTTCACTGGCTGACTGATCGTCACAGCTGATCCAGGTTTTCCGATGCATCATGTGATTATACACAGAGCAGCCCTGCCTCTCAAGCTCGATGTTTAGACCAGTTCACAACACGTTCATTGACTTTCTCCAGGCTCAGAAGAATGTCTTGCAGCTCCTTCAACAACATACCAAACCGACCTCAATCAGCAGCCACTGTGACATCTGCCACAGGAAATACCAGGCCTCTGGACCAACTGTGCATCGTACTTGGCCTTATGTAACATTCTCCTTACTTAAACATGCAAACACCCTTATCTGATACTACTTGAGCTGCGAGACTTAACACAGACGGATAAGGAAAGAGGAGTCGAGTCCTTGATTGTTTCTCACTCCCTGACTGCATCCAGAGTCGGCTCAGAAACTTCAGACATGTTTGAATGAAAGTGACTGAGATTGGATTTGTTCCCCTTACTTACAGGTTTCTGTGGCGACTGGTAATGATGCCCGACTATTACTGATGAGTACCGACTGGAGCAGAGTCTGCCTGACTGTGAATTGTGAGTAAAACTGGACATAAGCTCTTGTAGTGTGACCCCAGGAACTCAAACCAGAGACCTTCTCTTATTCTACCTGCAGGTACTGTATGTCGTCCTGAGGTGACACTGGTGGTCTACAGAATCAGACACTTGATGATCAGACAGAGTCCCAGGAACATGATGATGCACAGGCAGGAGAAGTGGAGGGACAGGAGCAGCAGGATGTCTCCCAGCAGGCTGCTGTCCCGGGGGTGAGGCAGCGGGATGCTGGGCTGCAGCGGAGGAAGAGGAGGAGGAGGAGGAGGAGGAGCGTGGGGAGGATCCTGGGGCATCTCACAGTGCAGGCCCGTCCAGCCCTGGTAGCACTGGCAGGTGAACTTGTGCTTCATATCCAGGATGTCGTGGTTGTTGAGGTGTCCGCTGATGTGGAAGCGGGGGCCCCTGGGGCTGGGGTTGTGGTGGATGTGGAAGAAGCGCGGGTTCAGGTGCAGGTACGCGCCCGAGTCCAGGCTCTTGCGGACGCAGCGGCCGTTCTTCTTGCAGAGCGCTTTGCTGCACAGCTTGGCAGCAGAGGTGACGTTGATGACGTAGTGTCCCAGCGGGCCGTCGATGTACTTCTTCACTGTGAGGCAGTTCCTCTGGAGGAGGCGGGGAGCAGAGGAGAGAATCAACCAATTTTAACCAATTTATTCTCTGTCACGCACATAAATTCATCCCAGTGGTAATTATGAGATTTTCCAAATTTGTAACTGAGGATGTAAAAGAGAAATCCACAGAAAAACCAACAGAGCTCAAAACACAGCCAGTAAATCAGATGCTTTGTCATTTAGTTGTTTTCAACTATTTGTGGAAAGACTAAATACTGCAGATGAGTGATGTCTGTGTGTTTTTCAGTCAGAAACTGTGAAACTTTCTTATAAGCTGCGTCTGATTGGTGTAATTTATTGTTCCAATGAGCTCTGTGATTTGTTTGTTAATTGTTAGTTTTAGTTTCAGACTTCCCTTAGACAATTTCAAGTAGATTCATAGCTTGATTGTAGGCTGTTTGTGGGACTTTTTGTTGTCATATCTTACTCATCCATTGGTTTCTAGTTTTTCTTTTTGCTCTTACCTGTGATCGAGAATACTCCGATGAGCCCCAGAGCACAACACCTGACGCTCCCAGAGCAGCACTCTCTCCTATGGTGTGGACCAGGTCACTCTGGAGTGAAAATAAGGTTTTTAAAAGGATCAAACGCCTGGAGCTGTAACTGTGCAGTTTGGAGCAAATGTTTCCATCCCTGCATGGGCTGACTGAGCAACCACGAGATATAGGTGATGAAAAAACTGTAAAGTTACCTCTGAAAGAACCACAAAAGTGTATGCGTAGAACGGTCTGGAGTAGACAAACACAGGCAGGGTGACATCTGTACGGGCGATGGATGCTATCCTCATGGCTTCCTTGACTCGATAGTGGACAAACTTGACCGTGTTCGTGGAGGACTTGAGCTCGTAGTCCAGGTAGATGGACGGGTAGAGGGCCGTGCTCTCCTTCCACAGCCACATCAGGTGGTCGTTGCGTACGTGCTCGACGTTGGGGCATTCGCCGGTGTAGCGCTGCGGATGCTGCTTGTACCCGTAGTTGTAACAGTCTGGGAACAGATAAAAGCCCCACAGTCCGTCTGGCCTCCGAACCTCAGCCAGGGCCAGGGTCAGGTTCATGAAGGTCAGTCCAGCCCTCTCAAAACTTTCCTTGGCCTCCTTCTCCACTTTGCTGTCTGGCCAGTTGGGGTGAAGTCTGCGGATGTGTTCCTTGGACTTGTTGCGGTAGATGTCCTTGGAGCCCCAGTTCCTGACCCACTGAGGCCTCCAGTTCTCCCAGTCGATAACTCCCAAGCCCCGAAAATCCTTGTGAGGGATTAATTTGTCAATGTCACTCCGGGCCTTGCTGAGGTGTTTGGAGATGCTCTGGTTCTGTGGCAGTCCACCATTGATAGGGATGCCAGAGTTGGAGTAGTATGGGTAGTATCCCAGGTGGCTGTGGTAGAAGATGGTGACGTTTGGCCCACTCAGAGTTTCATTGAGGTTTGCGACGATGTCGAAAACGCTGAGGTCCAGGTCCACCTTGAATCGAAAGCGGCAGGACTCAGTCGGAGCGTTCCACACGACCACAAAAGGCCGATGTGGGATCAGAGGCGCCCGGGCCGGCTTCATCTGCTCAGCCCGGCTCTGGAGAACCACCCCGGCACCAACCCACAAGGCCAGAACCAGGAGGCCGTGCTCCATCAACGTCATGGCCCCCGATTCTTCATGGAGCAATTAGCATTCCTACAAAGGCAAAGGACAGATATGACATGTCAGGAGGGAAAGTGGAGCCATTACGAGCTTCAGCGAGCAGAAATAATCAAGCAGGTCCATGGGAGGACACGAGCTCTGAATTCCACAGCCACAGAATCGCAAAACACAAAGCTCCACTGTTGCTGGAGGAGGAGGACATGTGGAGCAGAGGATGGAGCTTCAGATCCCAGAGCCTCTGAGACAAAGTGGGGATAAGGGATAACAGTCAGGATGCACTCCTCCCTCTGACTTCTTTTCATTATTAAACACTTGTTCAATAATGAAACAGTCAAATCAGCGTCCGCAGACTCATATTTATGGATTCTTAATTGATTGAAACCATTCAGAACATCTCAGAGGTCAAATGCTGTAGCAGCCATGCTTTTAACTTGAAGCCAATAAAGTGTAATGGAAGAAAACAGACCTCAACAGTTCTGGTCTCAGCAAAGACACAGAATCTGCATATCATGTTTGTACATGACAAATACCTTTAGTCAACTACGACTCACATGTATTTATGCTGTCACCGATTAGCATATACTCATCTTTCTGGAAATATTAACAGTCAACCAGAACAATTGCTTCTCTAAAAACAGTGAGACAGGTAAATGTGATGAACAACATCAACCGTCGACTTAAAGTGTCTCCATTTTTGATCTTCAGTAGTTCTTCATTGATTTCTCAAATGAAATCAGTTGTTTTATTCAGAGTAACTCCATCCTGTGAGTCGCACACACTCATCGAGCCTCTTAGAGTTTTTCATTTTCCTCTGTCCTCCTTCGGAAACTGTTCCCTCCAGCTCTTTATGTAAGACCCCCCTCCTCGACCTCCCCCCCTCCCCCTACCCCCCATCTAATTGTTTCTGGCGCCTGCTCATATGCAAGTGATTCATATTTTGTTTTTTTCCACATTCGGGGGAAAGACATGGTGACCCAGCTCTTGGGAAACACGGGATGACACGGAAAATCTCTCATCATTCCCTGAGCAGGGTAGTAACCAGAGCAGAGGGAAGGAAACCACCAGCGGCCTGAGGCTTCTCCCATCACTGCAACTTTTCATTCATCTAGGGGGGGGGGCGCACTGCCCCGGAGCTGACGTCCTCTGATGACTTTAATGGGACGAGAACTTTACGATGGCAGTAATCCTGGATGTGGATCAGTGAGTAGAGAGTTGGAAGAGAAGGAGATGGAAGACAGACGTTGTTGAGACGTTTCATTCACAACATTTTGAGGAGGCTGCAGAAAAGTTTCCCCATGTTCGGCTCGACTTGGGAAAGCGTTTCTTCAGGCTGTGTGCGCTTTCATAATCTTCCCAGTTTCGTGGCTTTTCTCGTGATGCACATCCAAGGCAAACAGAGTGCGGTGAAGCCGCTCGGGCTGTCCGCTAAAACCACCCAACAGCCCGGGACCTCTGGAAACACCACACGAAAGACCCCCCAAAGACACAGTCTGGGTCCCAACTGACAGGAGCCCAGGTTTGATGCTGAGTCTCAGACAGACACGGCGAAATGGTTAAAGGCAGCTGAGCTCGACTAATTCGATCCAGATGGGGGCAGAGTAAACAATGCGAACTAACCCTCATGACTCTCAGCCATGCTACTGGCACCTTCTGCCAAGCCATGGCACAGTTGTTACTTCCACTTCGAAATATCCAAACAACTCTGACTGCTGGCTGGAGCGTTGGGTAACCTGGCTCCAGACACTCGCGGTTCACAGAGGATGGGTTTCCATAACTTTGTCAAGGTCAAAAGTGTAATTTGCTCATTACTTCTATGACCAGATACCTGCTCAGCCTTATTAAGTTTAGTTTTACCCACAAACATATTCCTTCACATAGCTTTCTCCCCATGGCATCGTACCCAGTATGGACTGGACCTCAGTGCTCTCTGGAAACAAGTTTCCTCCAACCGTCCACCATCATTGGCAGCTGTTGTTACATGCATAACTGAGTCTGAAGTAAACACAAGAAACTGATCGAGTCTAGTCCTCGTTTGCCACAGTGCAGCCAATACAAAGGCAACGATCTCTGTGTTGCAACTCAAGGGTCTGTAGCTACGTTTTTTTGCTTTGCAAAAGCAGGGATAGGTGTCTTGCACTTTACAATTCTCATCTATTCCCACGTCATCCCATTTCCATTACCAGTTTTACCCGGCAATGGAAACGTGTTGTGTGTGGCTGAATCCATCTTGTGTGGTTGCACAAATCAAAGCCAAACATGTCTTGTCTTCTCCAAAGACATGTACTGTAAGAACCCTGGAGGCCATCTCTTCAAGTTTTCAGCTCAGACTGTCCAAGCTGGAAGAATCCATCAAAGCCTTTGAGTACAGTTGTGGTTTTTTTGCTAACCACACATATGAGAGGATCCAAGGTTGTCAATGCGTCATCTGAATAAACCGTGTTCATGTGAGGTCCCGGTTCACACTTAGCGAGCTGAACCTTTTCCAGTAGCTTTTGTCTTCGCTCCCAGTGGCAAAGCTGGCGTGATAGGACGGGGGAAAGTTTCCGCTTGCAGCTTTTTGAGCTCCCATCAGCTGAGTTTTATCTGCAGCGTTCATTCGCTGGTCTGGATGAGCCGGAGCGAGCATGTTGATTCATGAGCGGCTTGTTCGGGGTAATCTGGAAAATATGAGGAGCTGGACTCTATTAGCACTTAATGGTCCAGCATGAGCGTCAAACGACCAGAGACAGGGTGACTGTCGATACTCAGCAGCCCCGCTCTTTATGGAGCGTGTGTGTGTGTGGGGAGGGGGTTTTAATAGGAATAAATTATTCTATTTATATTCTATAGAAACTCTCCTTCTGACTGGACTCTAAACATGTAGACATATGATGCCTGCCTAGAGTTACCAAAGTATCCACAAGACATGCAAACAAGTGTGTTTGTCTAAGAATTATGGCATCGAGGCCTCACTTTACATAGCATCCTGGAGCTTTATATCTTATTTTACTCTTTGAAGGATCCAGACAGATCAGAGCTAACAATCCGCAGAGATTTGTGTTGGTATGTGACATATGTATGATGTCTGACTCTGTCAGACCTGGTTATGCTGAACATTATTTGGAGCTTTGAAGCTTTTATGTTCAGAACCTAAACACTGCCTAATGTGAGGATGACTCTATATTTAAGCTCTTATTACAAACAGACCAGACCAGGCCATTTGCGATGGGCTTCTTTGCTACATTTCCCCATAAAACATAATTCACAACAAACTCTTTTCCACACTCAAGACATTGCCTCACACACACAAAAAACGGAGTCAAATATCTAAAAACCAGATTTTCTGGAAAATTAGTTTAGATTTTCTGAGTAAATTACAGGTTCTAAGTTTCAAAGTAAGTAAATAATGATCAGGGTAGCAGGGCTAGCGAAAAGCATCAGGATGTTGTTTGGTTTGTTGACGATGAGTGATGTCAAACACTTGACATCTCTCAGAGTCTCCGAGCAGACGGACCTCTCAGACTGGTCCCTCTGAAGCATGCTGGGGCCTTCTCACTCCATCAGGCTCACGTACGCTGATTACATCTGGGTCATTTCCAGGTTTCAGTGGAGTCTTGATTATGTTCATGTGTGGTTTTCGGGCCTGCGGTTTCTCTGCTGCAGTTTCCAGATGTGACTTTACGGTTTTATTAACACAAGCGAGCGCTCGGGCAGTTTTTGCTGTTGCAGCAGCGACGGGCTGCATTTTACATTTTGCTCTCACTGTTCAGTCGTTCAGTCCATCTGTCCACCTCTCCAGTCCATCTACGTCTTAACCAGTGGAGAAAGAAGTGGGTTTAAGTGGAAATACAACAGTGTAAAAGCAAAGGCTTCATCTGCTGCAATACAGTACAAAAGTATGAATGTTTCTTCTTGAAAGAAAGTGAAAATGCTATGCAGGAAGACCTATTTCAGCATTGTTTATAGTACTGGATGGTAATTAGTGATGCATCTGTGAGCTCTGTGCAGAACAGCTGCAGCTGGGAATGGTGCAGCATGTACAGCATGTTTACAACATGTCAAGTCATTCCTGCACAAGCAGCCAGCTGTGGGTCCGCTGAGCGTCCTCAGCTGTTCGGTTTTATTCGAGAAAAACAGACGAAACCTTGACGACTTTGAACACATTTCATCAAAACAAAGTCAGCTTTTGAAACTGTCATTGAGTACATTTGTGAGGTGGTTCTTCAGGCTTGTTGATATAGAAGTTGTGTCAAAAGTACTTTGTTCCCCATTTATCCTGACATGACAAACTGTACAAGGTCACATGACCCCTTTGCTTCAAACAAGATGGTGGAACTTTCCTTTTTTTTTATTAAAATCTGAGTATCTGATAAAACAATATTTTGGAGATCCATCTACTTCAAAGTGGGGGAAATCTTAAGAAAATTATGGGATGTCTCGAGTCTGTAGGACTTAAGGACCATGTGCAAAACACACCTGCAAATAGTCTCTTGCAAATAGCAAGTTGAGCAGTTGTACTTTATCAAAACTTTGTCTCTTAGTGTAAATATTGGCCCAATCGTGACTCAGCAAACTGTGCAGGTTTCTAAAGTCCTGGTTTCCAACATGTTCCTGTAACATCATGTTTGTGGAGGTTTCAGCCTCAAACTTCATCCTCGGACTGTACCTCACATCCGGCTCCATCAGAGGCCACAGGCTTTTATCCACACTGTGTTTTTTGCTATACAGACCAGTGGTAGTGGAACATCTTTACAGTCCTTCAAGCAAAGATGACGTGAAATAAAAATCAGAACGAGCATTTAAAACACCGTGCAAACACTGACAAAGCCTTTCTTCATGGTGGAGCTAAATGAGATCTGCTGGGCTGCAGTGTTGAGCCCAAATCTGTTGTTATATTTGATGATTAAAGAACCTTTCAGATGTCAGATAGAAACAAGTGGACGTACCTCTCTGTCTCGGACACGGCTGAGGATCGAGGCCTCTCGTTGGACGTTTTCTCCTTTCTCTCAGGTTTTAAAGCTCAGATACAAATTTAGTCCATTTGATAAACTGTTGAATGGTCTCTCTGTCTCTGTGCCCCCTTCTCTGAGGTCCCCGGCTGATCTGGGGGCAGAGATGCCCCACTATTGTTTGTCTGGCCCCTCCTCATCAGTCCAAACAGCGGATGAAGTCCAGGACAACAAACAGAATATTAAAAGTATAGCTGGAGATTTTTTTTCCACACAAACAGGGGTTTGAATACTTTTATTTTTACATAAAAAATCAGGCTTACTGGATCATCAAACAGGCAGATTAAGACTAACAATCATGTTTTGTTTTCAGGTCCTATGTCCCAGACCTCATGTCCCAAAGGCTCCTAAACTCCAGAAAGTCCCAGAACAACTCCGGAGTATATTACGTAACAGAGGACAGAGGTATGGTCCACTCCTGGAACGACTTTCACCTCTGTATGTATATCCCAAGTCAGGGCTGGATTATCCATATGGGGGGTTTTGATAGAGGACAGGGGTCAGTATGAAGGGGTAAGGTTTCTGTGTGTGTGTGTGTGTGTGTGTGTGTGTGTGTGTGTGTGTGTGTGTGTGTGTGCGCGCACGGGGGGCACCTGTGAAGTATAGTGCCCAGGGGACTCACATTGGCTTAATCGGGCTCTGTCTCCAGCTGAGAAAACACGATTCTTATACAGACTGTCAGCACGGCCTCACCTCCGCATCAGCACCGCACTAATGCCCAGAATCATCAGTTCACGGCTGCACAAACACACACGGTCGACACCAAAGTTGACTTTGTCTCACACTTCCTCGCAGCCGACACACAATACGAGCCCAACCTGCAGAGTGGCTCACACGAACCGGGAGATACCATCGAGTTCAAGCACATTCCTGCGACCCCAAACCTCCCTGCAGAGAGCGACAGCTGCGTAAACGCTGGAGATGCTGTGGCAGAAAGGCTGGAAAGCTTTTTTGCACTGGCTTTGAAAACCGAACCTGGAGCAACCTGCAGAACGTCTCTGTGAGTCAGTCTTCAACGGGAGGCGAGAGAAAAGTCTCTCGAAGCATCTCTGACCACCGTCTGGATGAACACGAGCCAAACCGTGAGAGCCTGTGGTCCGTTCTGTAATCACGCGGAGACTCGAGGGTACAAAATAAAGGCTCCGAGAAGCTTTGGGTGCTGAATGCTTGGATGACTGTTCCAAGTCAGACTCAACAACTGCAACAATTCATTGCAAATTGCTTGTCTCATATGGTCCATGAGAAAATGATAAATGCATACTAAACTACCGGCTTTCGTCTCAAATTGAAATAAATCTTAAAAAAAAAAAAAAAAGTTTTGCCCAAGGTTAATTACTAGCTGGAGTGATGAAGAAATATGAGGCAGCGACTTGATTCAGAGGCTCAGATGATAGACTGCTCCCAGCCTTGACTGGACTGCCTGGTTTTGGAGTTGGGTTGCCTTATTGGTGACGTCCCTGCAACATCTTCAATATTTCTGGGGCTTTATCATCATGAGGGGTCAAGCACAGAGCTTAGCATGTACCTTACATTACAGATGGTGTACTGTGTTATGTGCTGTATGTCGAGAAGCGCCTGGTTTGGAGTCATGGGACAGACTGAAGATCTTTTAGATGCAGTACTGCGTACTGTAGAAAGACAAGAAGAATCGAATGTTTTATTTTGCAGTTTTCTATCAAGACAACATGAGGACAGACTTGGTTAGATGATGTTACAGGCAAATGGGGATGATTATGTGGGGAAGATGACCGAATCACCATTTTGTGTTTGACAGAACTGCAGAGGAGCCACCGGAGGAGCTGGGGTCAGAGCTGCGAAGGCCAATCGCTCCCCGTCAGCTGCAGAAACACTGGAAACGCTGAGCAGAGCCCTTAGGTGTTAGTGCTGGACACACAGAGCTGCAGGAACAGGAGAGAGGTGGTTTCCACAACGCTTTGTCATCAGTCCAGGGTGTTTACACAGAACAGGAAAGCACTCAGACTTCCAGCACTCCACAGGCCACACCTGCTCCAAGGTGGCGCGTCCGGAGCCATCGGCTGCACTACTTCACACATAAAACTGAAAACCAGTGTAATTTGACCGTTGTTTCCACACATTCTCTGACCAGTCTGAACCCATGAAAAACAGGTTGGACGTCCCAGTAATGCACTCGCAGCAGCTGCACTTCTGGAACGTTTTGTCCTTGTTGTTCTCTGTGAACGCTTCACTAAACGTGTTGATTTGTTTGTAACTTCACAGTTTGTACACATTCAGTGTTGTTTGGTCCAAGTTGTTGGTTCTGGCAAAGTCTTTGTTTGCTTGTCCACAGCTCTGAAAAGGATCTCAACCACTAGGCATCAATTGTCATGAAGTTTGGTTCATGCTTAGGATGAATCTTCTACTACTTCTACTAATGACTGGATTGCGCTGGGAATGAAACGGTGGGTATTGCTGAGCTTAACGGCCTCACAGATATGACTCAGTATGGTGTTAAAGCACATTTGGAGATGGTTTTCCTCTGGTTTGGTCATAGTGCAGCTCCCAGTAGTGTTCGCCAGGAGAGGCAGGGACGGATGTGAGAAGAAGAACAAAGAGAAAAGATCAAACCCTGCTTCCCCTCTCACCTCCCCACAGGCCGACAGTGGGATTGTATGAATGAATTTGTGGACAGGAAACCGCTCAGACAGACTGGATGACTCCCATCGTGCTGTTCTGCAGCAGTGCAGATTAGATTACATGGCAGACTGAGAGCAGAGAGAGACCTGGAGCTGGAGCTTCATCACAGACACTCTGCACGTTTGTCTGCAGCTGAAAGGTAGCAGAGAACCACTTCAGAAATCCTTCAGTGTGTGGAGCTAACATGTCTGCATATTCAAAGTTAATTCCTTCAAAATAAGACAACATAAGCGAGCAGATTCAGAACAAGATGGTTTCAACCACAGGCACCGAAAAGAAAAGAGGAAAGAATAAACTCAAATCACATTCCTGGCCAGTGCTGAGCTTGGCCGACATCACAGTAAGGTTGGTTAACAGCGCCATCTAGTGGTGTCTACAATGAAATACACTAATGTCAGAAATGACAAATTCCTCCAGAAACTTCTATATTAGAAGAGCTGTTATTCAATACATTTTCCCTATATCTGTATCCCATGTCAGCAAGTTCTCAGTCGGGGGGAAATCACTCAAATTTAAGTCGAAACGAAGTGAAGTAAAACAGAGAAATCCTTGATAGGTGTCAGTAGACAGATGGAGTGTCAGTCAGGACACTGATATACTTTCCTCACAATATACTGCCTGATGCTGTAGATGATGAGAAAGTCTCCCGTTCCTCTTGGTCTCTGCCTCAGCTCCTCAGCTAGCATGGCGACAGGGGCCTCTCAGCACTCCGCACTAAGCATGGCTGACACTGACCTGATTATGGTGATAGATGAAAAGACAGAGGATCACTAAAGTGATTACAGTTCATCCCGCAGGCAACGTGAAGGTGCTGCTTATCACGCCCGTGACAACATGCCGTGGTTCCATTTAGCATCTCCAGACTTTAAATATTTAAAGAGTCTGTGACCTTTTGTATAAAGGGTTGCATCATGACAGTTTAACATCCTCATGTTCACCACAAAAGACGAGGCTCAGAGGCCAGACTAGCCAGCGGGATGCTGCCGGGTCTGTGCCAGACACTGCCTCCTCTGTGGGCCTCGGGCAGCACGTCACTCCAGGCACAATGCGGTTTCTGTGGCGGCTGATTGCTGCTTTTAACTCTTGTGTGGCCTCTGCGCTCTGTTGTTTGCAGCAGAGAGTAAGAAGCAGCTGGTCCACAGATTAGTTTTCATGTTAATGCCGCTGATGGGCTTTAACCTCGCTGCAGCCAGGCGGAGACCTGCAGGACTCCGACCTCCTCTGGCAGCGACCCATCTGCCACCACCGCCTCCACCTCCATCCTGGGTTTGTTAGCTCTGATAGAGATAGTGAGGGGAGGGCATGACATGAGGAATTATGGCTCGCACACTGAAATTAAACCTGAGAGTTGGTGTCAGGGCTGTGCTTACAACTTGTCTTGTCTGCCGCCGAGTGGCCAAGAGGGGTACTGCAGACTTATGTGAAGGACTTGAACCCTGAGGCTGCTGCTGTTTGCTAGTATGAGGTGTCTATAACTGTGGCCAGACAAGTCCAGTGGCTGCTGCAGAGTAGTGTACATGCCAGGAAGCTCCCTCCACCTTCACCGTCCTCGTCTACAACCAGAGAGGACAAGTCATACTAGTCATGCAGGTCCTAGGACTCCTTGCTTAAGATCTCTGGTCGCTATACAGTAACTTCCCAACATACACCCTCTTGCCAATGCTGCTCTCCTATTTAACCTTAGTACCAGCCTAACCACCAGCCGTAGTAGTTGAGGCTGGCTGTGAAGGGTTGTGAAACTTCCTGGGAAGGGATGATCAAAGCTCACAGCTCTTGTTTACATCCTAACATGTCCAAAGAGGGTAAATATCAGCTACTTGGACAAAGGTGAAACATCTTCAAGAATCTAAGATGAATCCACAATTTGTTTTCCTGCTTGCATTATGATGACCTAACCCTCACCCTCCACAGACATCTAATAGAGAGGCAGCAAGTTATCTATTGCAAACACACTGCAAAAGTGCAAAACTGTACAGGTAATTCATTATTAATAAATTATTCATCATTGTAACTATGTGCGGACTTAGATGAGGTCCATGTATAAAAGTAGCAGCAGTAATAGAACTTGATGTCGTCAGGCATATCTGCCTAACTCAATTTTTCAGGTTTCAGCAAAAGTGCAAGAACTGGATTTATCTATTCATACGTGAACAGTAACTACCACCAGCTGTGTGAACACGTTTTCAAGAAGAGAGAGTGAGAAAAGAGTTGCAAATTTTGCAGAAATTGACTTGGCTAAGGCATTTTTTTTCTCTCTCTCTTACAATCTTGAAATGTTGTCACAAGCATTGTGACTGTCTGGCGGTCCAGCCTAGTGTGCAGGGTGACACAGGCCAAAAAACATGTGTGGCAGATATGCTGACGGTGTGTAAAAGCTGCAGATGTCTGCGATGACTCCAGGTCATCATAACCAAGGAGTGAAGAAGCTTCTTACACAAGAGGTGAAAGAATCTCCCAGTGCTGTTGACTGACTTACCTGGGGAAAAAGCAACAGCAACAGTCGTAGTATAAGTGGTTATTTTGCAGTTATGGTGATTTTGAGGGATATATTTCGAAAAGTAGACGTCATGGCTACTTAAAGCCACTCCTGGTTGCTGATTTCCCGCTGAGGAAATGCCACATAGCTGTGGTTAGTTGTTGCTATTATTCACGAGGTGCGAACTTGTTTAATCGTCTTAGCTTCAGGGGGAATCAGGTGTGCTAAACACGCTGCATTTCGTGAAGGGTGAAGACATCTTTATTTACATGTTGACGTGCACCATCTGCCCCCCTCCCTCTCCACGTCACACACCCCCCCCCCCCCTCCCCTCCCCTCGCTCCCTCCGCAGAGCTGCATTCCTGCTGCCTCAGTGGACCGAACCATTTCTCAGTCAGCGGCGTATTTCATCGCAGCAATATACCAAGACAACTAACAAAACAGACGCCTTAATTAGATATTTATACTTACACTTATCTCTCCGTGCATGTGTTCACTGATTCTGTAGTCTATTCCACATGACATGGAGTGATTAAAGAGTTTGGAGAAAGCAGCACCCCCCTCTCCGCTCCTTTTTAAAGTGGTCCGCTCCATCCTGCTGCCATGTTGGATGTACGCATCGCCGCCGCAGCATCTGCTGGAGTTTCCGAATGAAAGTTACGCGTTTATTCGCGCATTTACAGACAGAAAGCTCTTCTTTTATCACGTCGGCACCGCACAGACGAGCCAGGGCTCTCCCATAAGCACGGAGGAAGCCCCGGGAAGCGGCTCGGTGCTCCCTCCACCCCCACCCGTCCTCCAGCCGGGAGTCAGCGGAGATGATCCGGTTGCAGGCCACGGCAGCAGCCGGAGCCCGCATGGATCTTCTCTAATCGCCGCTGTTTTGCTGAGTCCGACCCCGGGATAACTGCGTCCTTTTCTGGGTTTAGCTTGCAAGGTATCCGGCGCCATGAACAGCCACCCGCCGCCTCGCAGGTCCGTGAACGTCGGCTCCATCCTCCTGACCCCGCAGGAGAACGAGTGCCTGTTCGGCTACCTGGGCAGGAAATGCGCCGTAAGTTCTCCAGTCTGTTTACTTTGATCTGCAGATCCGAGGTACAGTTACTTCCAGGTGCAGAAAACCGCAGCCAGAGGTACCTCCAGGCGCAAATAGCGCCAGGTGTAGAAAGCTTCAGTTAGTGGCTAGAGCTGCTTTCAGATGCAAACACCCCTAGGGCAAGAAAGCTCCAGCTAGTTGTATCTGCAGGTGCAGATACCTCTAGCTCCAGGGACCTCCAATTCCAGGTGTCTTCTGCTGCAGAAACCTCCATGTACAGTTGCATGTAGGTGCAGGAGCCTCCCATTAGAGGTACTTCAATGTGCATGAACCTCGAATTAGAAACCTAAGAGCCACAACTAGGTACATTGACTTTTAATATAGTAGCCCCTTCAGGTATAAGAACTTCCAATCGGAGGTGCCTTCAGCTGCAGGATTCCTCAGTTAGAGCTACCACCAGATGCAGAAATGACCGAGAGGAGGTCCGTCTAAGCACAGGTACATTCAGGTACAGGAATATCCAGCTAGACGTGTCTCCAGCTGCAGGAACCTCCAATTAGAGGTGCTATCAGGTGCAGGGACCTCCAATTAGAGGCAACTTCATAACTGCTCATTTAAGCCTTCAGGTGTAATATCTCCATGTGCAGGTGCCTGCACCTGAACCTCATGTTGCAAGGACCTCAAGGTAGTGGTACTAAGAGGTGCAGAAAGCTCCAGTTAGAGCTCTCTCCAGGTGCAGGCACAATCATCTAGTGTGTTCTCCTCCTTCCTAACCCTTCTCAGGTGAAACAAACCAGCAGAATCCTGGGAGGCCAGCAGATTCATCTTTGTCCTCTAACACCTGGTTTTTGTTTACTTGTGTCGATCCAGCTTGATGATGAGCCAGGGCTGAGCAGATATCCCTATATACATTAAAAAAAGTGAATCTATTTATATATATATATATATATATATATATATAAAGAAAGCAAAGCAGTTTAAATATGTTGATGCTTGATGGTTATGAGGGTTTGATCCTCATTTTTTTTTAGTTTCTGATCATTTTTTGTGCCAAATGACTAAGCAAAAAATAAAGGCTAAGTCGGACTAACCACGATTTAGTGGAGGATTTATTTTAATATTTTAAGAGGTCGTCTGGAGATTCTCCTGATTCATTCATGTCACTGTAATCCAGTGAGTTGCAAGTTCGGAACATAAAACAAAAACCTGAGTTTAGTTGGTCTGAATTATAATGAAAAACATTGAAGCTTCTTATGCATAATACTCAGGCTAGTATCTGTGTTTCTCTGTGTAGATAACTAAATGAGCTATCCTGTAACTTCATGAATGTTTTTTAGGTGAACTTGGCTTGCTTAGTAGATAGATAGATGAGTAAGCAAGGCTGCAGAGGCTCCTGTAGGTTCTTCTGGATGAAATATTAATCCCAATTTGCAAACTTGTTTTCAGTTGCCAATAGACGCTTGTATTTTAGTGTTACTGTCACTTTTTGCCCTCAATCTCAGTCCGGTTTGTCCCAAACAACCTCGGTCTGGACTAGTCTGAGGTTTCCTCTCGGCTCACCCATAGAAGTGATGCTGGAGCAGGTTCTTGCACCTCAGCGAGGACGGGTTTGCGTTTTGCTGACCGTGTAGACGTGACGAGCAGCTGTGAAGCTCTCGGCCTCTGCATCGATCAGAGCGGAGCGGCTCAGGACCCTCGACCTCACTGCGGCACGCTACGGGACCCATTCCCACTGCTGGGAACTCACGATTTAAAGGAGGAACATAACAGAAGAGCAGAGGGGGCATGTGAGGTCTCAAATACCACAAACCTTTGTTTTTTTTAGTCTAAACCTTTCAGTGCAGAAAGCCTCTGGACGTAGTCTTGCTCATGAGATTCTGTCTGAACTAAAGTAACTATTGATTGAGCTCATCTGTTTAATTCTTAATCAATTCCCCTATTGATTCCCGGTGAACTGCAATCCCAGCCTGGGAGCCAAACATGTCGACGGTCATCTCGTAGAATGGATCAGCAAGATATCTACAGCTGTAGCCCTAATGTTACGTAATCTAAAGTCTGATTGGATGTATTGTATGAGGTGGAAGTGGGGAATACCAACACATTATTTACTCTCTCTCTAAACATACACACATCACTTCCACAAGTTACTGAATCCACACTTGTGACTCTTCATTGCAGTTCTCCTTCTTTATAGATGTGTGAGATTAGCATAAAAAGTAGCGCAGCCATGACAGAGGGTTCCGATAGATTAGATAATTTGGGGATTTTTCTTCTTCTTATTTTAAATGAAGTGCTTTAATCTGATCTATTTGCGGCTGATGAAATGACGTGATGGCTGCAGGACCAGACTTGTGCATGAAGCGGAATCATCCCAGAGGATTTCACTGTTTTCTATTGTCTGTTTTCTCTGGATTAAGTCATTGTTTGGCTCTTAATGTGTGTGTGTGGACATGAAACAAAGACTCAGAGAGGCAGAACTTCACTTTCACATCCAGGAGTGCTGTCAACCTTTAGAGGGATACTTCCCAGTTCCTGCAGCCTGGCCAGAGCAGGTGAACTGTGCTCCAGTTGTTCGGGAAGACTTTTCCAAAAACACGGAAGCTGCTGGCTCGATCACAATGTAATCTCTGCAGTTGAAACAACAGGTAACTGCAGGACTGTAGTATTATTATGACTATCTGCTGTGGACATCTTCCCTATCTGAGACGGAACTGTGGCAGAGGTCTGATGCCGCATCCAGGCCCGTCTCCACCTGTCTGCTTGCAGAGGAACAGCGTGGTTGAGTGTTGTGGAGCGTCTTCATGGCAGTGGAGAACTTATGGCGAGGCACGGACTCCTCTTGCTCCTCACGGGGACACACAGATGGAGCGTTGTCCGGGGGCGGATTTCACAAAGCAGGATTAGAAAGTTAGACAGACTTCTGCGACGGCGCTGAAGCTGCATCTGCTGAGACTGATTTGAGAATCAAATCTGGTTTATTACATTTGGTATTAAGTCGGCAAGTTACGCAAGGTGCTTTTTCCATTTTTTTTTTTTCTGGAAGGAAAAAGCCGAATTGTAGAAAAATATCAGATGTAATCTTCCTGAGGTTTGGTGGCTAATTTGCTAATCCAGCTTTGTGGAGATCCTCTGTGCTCCTCTGTGGCTGGATTTATCCGGAGGGTAGATTAACATGAAAAGTTTGAGGCAGTAAATCACTTGGGATTCATAACTGTTGGATGTTTACAACCTTCCCTCAAACATGAGGCCGAGTAGCACCGGAACCAGTCGCTGCTTTTACACTGCACTCAGTTCCAGGAACGACTGTAGACCCGAGACGAGGTTCCACAGAACCACTCAACCTTGTGACCTCTTTCTAGTTCATGTTCACTTATGTCTAATTGGACATAAGTTCCAGTTGAAACCAAAGGAAGTTCCAATGGAGCCATTAGTGGCCTCAATGGGGCCACATAGTGTGATTGGCAATGAAATAGACAACTATTAAAATAATCCATTAATTGATTTAAGAATGACTTGCAGAAACTGAGCCAAAGTTCTCTCAGTTGATCTCAGCATCTTAAGTAGGAATATCTTCCTGTTTGTCAAGTCCCGTTGGACAGAAAATAAGACCTTTGCATCACTCTATATCCTTGTATAAACAAAACAACATACAGATTAATCAATCAGAAATATAATTGTTAATAAGTTCTGTTTGTGGATTGGTAAGTCTAGCCTCTAGATCGGTGCTACAGCTTCCAAAGAGTCCGGCTGGTGGTAAAAGTTAGATAGACTGGTTTTTATTTGCAATCCTCTAATCTTCATGACCACTCAAAGCACTTTTATAAACAAAGTTCAGACCCATTCATGCTTTCATACTCCTCAGACAACGGACCTTCCCAAGTCCAGTCAGTGAACCATCACGACCAGGTGTTTAACTCTGTGATGGAGAACAGACCAGGAGCAAAACCACCAATCAGCGTAGACGCATGTCAGACATTTACAGCTGCAACAAACCGTTGTTTCTGTTGTTGATTCATCTGTGAGAATATGAAACTTAGGGGAACTTTCCAGTAAAGTTCTAGAACTGTGACAAGTCCTCTATCAGGGTGAAAGCTTCCATGTGTGCAGGTTATGTTTGCGACTCAGCAGCGAGTCCAGCAGCAGCAGCAGGTGAAGGCTCCTAACCTGAGCTGCTCTGAGGTGGAGGTGATGCCTGCATCAGGAGGTGATGGTGTGGTGGATGGTGCAGAGCTCTGGAGCTGTGCTCGGGTGTGGGAGGTGGCCGCTGATGTAACCTGCAGACCGGTCCGCCTTTACTGCCGCATACTTTCCCCCTCGGCGAGAATTTACACAGACTAAATGAGGCCTTAAACGGGCGACCTGTGACCCCGGCCGTGTGATGGCGAGCGGTGATTTCATGGTGAAAAGTGTTTCCTGCTGCTCCTCTGACCCGCACTCATAAATCACAGAGGAGGAAACGGGGGCCCTGCGGCATTTCCTCTTTCCTCCCCCCGGCCGCTGAACCGACTTTCTCCCACAGAGGGAGAAATCCTGCCAGAGCATTTAACACAGAGAGAGAGAGTGTGTGTGTGTGTGTGTACGTACACATACACACAAACACATGCATCTACTTTACTTCTACTCCTCACATTGATAAATGGAAGGAGTGCAAAGTACAGATAATTGCATGGAAATGTAGAAGGAAAAAGTAGGTTGAAAAACAATTACTCCAGTAAAGTATAGATAGCCAAAGTTTCTACTGAAGTGAGGTAATGAAGTATTTGTACTTTGTTACTTGACACCTCTGCAGAATCGGTACAGTGAGGGCAGGAGAGTGCTGAGGACAGCAGCTGAGCTGTGTCCCCTCCTGCAGGCGTGAAGGTGAAACACTGAGGAGAGACAGACAGAGAGAGAGAGACAGAGAGAAGTGAAGTGAGAGACGCTCACTGTCTCACAGACTCTCTGCAGTGATGACGGTGATGCCAAACACACATCGAATGAGGCAACAAAGGAGTTTTTACTGCCAAACAGTGGACTGTCTCGACTGCCTCAGTCACATGATCTCAGTCCGTCTGACCCTTTCTGGACCAGGATCAGACGCATTCCCTTTTGGGTCCGAAGAGAAATGGCGGATGGTTTGGCTTCTAGTCGGTCAGAAGTGTTTCTGTTCTGTTCTGAAATGTGCAAAACCTGAATTTACAGTTAACAAAAGGGTAATGGAAGGCCCTCAGACATCACTAAAACGTACTACTCTCTCATGATGCTGCTCATAGACGACTTCATCTCAAAAGTGTAATAATGGACATGACATGTGGGGTCACATGACCAGTTCCCTTCCAATAAGATGCCGTGGTTTCTACATCTATTTAGGATATCTCACACCCATGGAAACACAAAGTGGATGGATGTCCATCTTCCTCAAAATGTTAGTAGAAGAATTAAGATTCAACATCTTCAGCCACACCAGAAACACGTACTTTATATGTATGATATTTCAGAAAGGCTGCTCTAAGTTCTTTTATCTCTCAGACGTTTGTACCAGATGAAGTCGGCTTGAGTTTTGCATAGCGGTGGCGGATTCCTACACACACTCCGAGCATCGCTCGTAAAGATCTATTTGCATGCGTGATTCACTGATCTGATCTGGAAAAGGTCTCTGTGCTGCACCGTTGACCCCCTCTTTGTTCCTCACCTGGGGAAGCAGGTGTGTGTTTACAGAGCAGAGTGTGTGTGTGTGTGTGCGTGCGTGCATGCAGTGATTATCTCCCAGCCAGTGCTTTGCATCAGATTTCCTCTTCCTTCAGGCAGCTGTGTCGCAGCTTTGTGACACGTATGCAGCCTCTGGGACTGGAGGGACTCAGCAGGAAACAGAGGCGTTTAGTTTAACAGTGTTTACTGTTGTTGTTTCTGCTCTGGCTGAGGATGCTCACCCCTCACTCCTGTCCCCGTGTCCCCTCCCGTGTCCCCCCCCGTGTCCAGACGCTGTGCTCGGCCGTGGTCCAGGTGTACGGTACGGACCGGAGCTGCAGCTGGGTGAAGCGATGCTGCGGAGTGGCCTGTTTGGTCAAAGACAACCCACAGAGGTCCTACTTCATCCGGGTCTTTGACATCAAGGTGAGAGCTCTGGTTTACCTTGTGATTTCCTCCTTCTGAGAGCGGGTGTGTGCATGCTGAGAGGTAGGCTGTTTTTATGAGGGTGTCTGCCTGGAACAACCACAGACTGTATGTAAGAGATGGACGTAGTCTTCAGGTCTGAAAAGTGAACTTGGCAGCCCTTCACAAACCAGTGGGTGTAACTCCCAGTCAGATCTACACTGACTGAAACTCAGAACATCTCCTCGAGGGGTAGTAGTCCCCCAATTTGTGAATGAAAGACCGTAATGTATGGAAACTTTGACCACTGCTGCCCAGCTCCTCTTGGCCTGATTGATTTTAGTCTCCAGCTGAGTGAATTCTGAGAGATTTATTTGTTTGTTTGTACACCAGAGATGGGTGAATGCATTTATGTGAGAGAACATAAACTACTGTGTGGAAGAAAGGGAGTTAGTCCAGTGAAGGTGTGGTAGTGTAGCTCTAAACCTCAGCTCCTCTTCTCATGTCTCTCCGTCTCTGTCCGTCTTTCCGCAGGAAGGAAAAACCATGTTCGAGCAGGAACTGTACCACAACTTCTCCATCAGCTGCTCCAGGTCCTACTTCATCTCGTTTGCAGGAGATGTAAGTGTGTCTGACGTTAGCTCAGGTCCTAGTCTGCATTAACACACACACACACACACACACACACACACACACACACACACACACACACACACACACACACACACACACACACATGCATTCAAGATGTCTCTGCTGCTTGTGACTGGACACTAAAAGCTTTGGATTGAGTTTTTTCTGTGTTTTTGTCATTGTTGCTGTTTGAGTTGGAGGTTCAGGGCGATTTGTGTTTTAGTTTAAACACAAAGCTATTTTTTAAATGTATTCTGTGCTCGTTGCTGTGCTCTCCCTCCCCAGACGTGTCAGATCGGTCTGAACTTCGCCAGCGAGGAAGAGGCCAAGCGATTCAGAGCCGCCGTCAACGACCTGCTCAACCGGAGACAGCGCAAGACTGGCGAGTGTCCCGGCTCTACCTTCCTCCTCCTCTCTTTCCTCCTCCTCCTCTCTTTCCTCCTCCTCCTCTCTTTCCTCCTCCTCTCTTTACCTGCCTAACCTCTGCTTTACACTTCACCTCTCCCGCTAACGAGACCTCCACCTCGGTCCCAAACCTGCGTCGGCTCGGCTCAGCCCACCCTGGTTAATCTGTGATAATGAATGTAGAAACGGAGTCATTTCACTGCAGGATCCTCGGTCTTTGATCTGACACAGCTTGTTAATTGATCGCTGCAGATCCACACATTCCACTGACACATCTCTGTGAGTGAATCCAAACAAAAGAAAGAAGCTTCAGATCTGTCAGACGATGCACTCGGATCTGTCTGATCTTTAACTTTTGTTCTTTGTTAAATTATGTTTATTTGTGTCATTGGGGCTTTATGGATGAGGACAGGAGTCAGTTTGGTTTGGGACGGTTTCTCCTCTCTCCTCTCCTCTCCTCTTCTCCTCTCCTCTCTGCTCCTCTCTCCTCTGCTCTGCTGTGAGTCGGGTGAGTTCCTGGGCTGCAGTGAAACCGTCGGCCTGTGTCTGTCTGTGTAGTCGAGCTCTCGCTGTGAGCATCCTCTCTGGGTTCCCTCCAGCTGCTCGCAGCATGGCGGCCTTTTGAAGTGAACCATGATCACTCGCTGAGGGTCTGGGGGGCGAGGAGGTGGGGGGGGGGGGGGGGGGGCAGGAGGTTTCTCCTAATGGGGCGGGTTTTTCACCAGACACAGACTGAGATTGCAAAGCTTTCGCCTCTCTGCTCCTATCCAGGATTTCCTTCACTCTCTCTGCTCTCCGTCTGTCTGACTCTTGCTCCGAGCGGCACCTCATGTTGTCCGACAGCTTCTGCACCTGAGAGCTTTGAAGCCGTCCTCTCCTCGGCACTAACACTCTGCACCCTCTGCACAAAAAACACAACAAACCTTTTTTCCCTTTTTTTTATCTCTCTCTTCTTGATTCAGTTCAGTGGTGCTTTGGTGAGTTTGTCCTGAAACTATAATCGTCTTAATTTTTCTTTTGCAGACAAGAGAAGTGACCCTAAAAATGGTATGTAGAACTCTTAATAATCTCCAGATTCAGCGGTCTGCAGTCTTCTCTCATTCTTAGATCATTAACAAGACTTTTTTCATCATTATCTTCAGCTTGACCTCAGAAACCCTTAAATTGTCTCTCTAATCACACTGACAGAAACTACTCCTCCTACTGTTTGTCTCTCTGCTACTGCACGGGCTGTATGGAGCCTCTAATCGAGGTTGCCATGGTGATGGAGCCTCTAATCGAGGTTGCCATGGTGATGGAGCCTCTAATCGAGGTTGCCATGGTGATGGAGCCTCTAATCGAGGTTGCCATGGTGATGGAGCCTCTAATCGAGGTTGCCATGGTGACAGTGGAGGGTGGGAATAGGGCAGCTCTGCAATCATAATCGTTAGACAGTGATTGATTTTGGTGATTGACATGGGACTTCCCATGAGTCCCAGAGTTCTTGCCTCCAAATATCCCGTTTAATTTTTGTCTCCTTCAGATTATCAGAAACTAGATTATGCTCTTGTCACGATGCAGATTATTGTGAGACACGTGGCTGGAACAGGTGAGAACCCGAGGTCCAAGCAGGCGTTACGTGTGTGCCTGAAGGATTGTGTCGGGTTTTAAATCCATTTTTGATAGAAAACGAGGACGAGCTCACAGTGTTCGCCTGTAATCCACTTATAGACCACTCTCCTTTGATGAAGTCAACAACTGCTCCTCTATCTCCATCACACCTGCAGACAAAGGACCTGCAGAAACCTGACAAACACACACCTTAACCTGGGCTCACATTGAGAAGCAGGAGAGTTGAGAGGAGTTCAACTTCAGGCAAATAAGAAGTGACGCGATCACAGCGACAGCCAGTAGCGAGCCCATCTGGATTCTCAAAGCTGAATGATTTGACAGAGAAGAAGAGAAGTCTGGGGTGACCAGACGTCCCCTGATCTGGCCGCCCTGTCCCCGAAAATGTCCCTGATCTGAGAGAGAGAGAGAGAGAGAGAGAGAGAGAGAGGGAGAGAGAGCAAGCGAGCAGAGTAGCTACGTCTCTGGTAGAGATCGGGTTTGAGCCAGGAGCATATATGATCACCTGACTGTATTTAGTCTGCACCCCTTTATCTCCATGTAAACTCCCATTTCATGGTCCGAGCATAAGGCGTGTTTATGAGCGTCTGATCATATAATCAAAGTGGTGAATTAAACAGACAGCAGAGTAGAGCAGACAGAGCTGACCAGCCTGGGCAGACACATCTGCACCACAGCTGGAAGCCCCGCCCCCTCGGCCCCGCCCCCTCGGCCACTGCCAGCGGCCTGTAGAGCTCCCACATTCCCTCTCAATGTGGGTCCTGAATGTGGGTCCTCTCAGCTGTACATAAAAGCCTGTAAACTGCTGGAAGTTGTCAGTATCTGCGTTTCCATTACTCCTAGATATGCACAAAACCTAAGAATCACGATAATAATCTGGTAGTGGAAACGCCTACATTTTGAAAAAGCCTCTCGTATATTGCTGAAATATTCTTGCGCTCTCATGAGGTGTTTGTTTTAGAGAGGTTGAAGAATAGAAGTTTTTCACTGAAGTGCTGTGGAAACACTGGGTTCACATTTACACGTTCCCAGAGATGAAGAAGGGGTCATGTGACCAACTGAGGCAGGATGGCGGGCTGTGTGTGGAGGAGGAGGAGACTCGTGCTGCTGGACATGATGCGTGACTACAGCATTACTCCAATACTGGAATCCAAACACCAGAGAAGCTCACCCAAAGCTGTAGAGTGTGAGAGGGTGGCGTCAGGATGACCTCCACTTCCTCAAAGTAAAGTGTCGTGTGACAAGAATTTAAGAGAATTATGGGATGTGGTGAGAGTGGACTTGACGAGCGTACAACTCTTTGTGCTCTGTAGCGGGGCTGATGGAGTCAGGAGGTGTGGAGCGCGCTCTGACCGAGCAGTATCATCACAGACGGGTTCATCCCGAGTCTGCTGCAGGTTAATCTGGTCAGCGGGAGGCCATCTGGGCCATATGTGGACCACATGCTCTCTGTTGTTGTCCCCTTTAAACCCCGTTGTGATGCACATTAGGCCTAATCTGTAATCCCTGCGGTCACTGCTGCTCACCAATTTGTTGTGTTGAGACTTCAGGGGTTCATTGTTCACTTAGTGAGGAGAAGAGGATCGATCCAATCGACGACTCGAACTGTGTTGTAATCACATGTCCAGTCCAGTTCTTCACCTGTTTAACGAGATGGTAGAAACACATGATTAGCTAGTGCCAGGGAACAAAGCTGCCTAAATGGCATCAAAACCTCTAAAATATCGGAAAAGTGTTTTCCAACGTGTTGATATAGAAGTTCATCACAAAAGAGTAATGGAAACTAAACTCCTACACCTACCTCTGTCTGGTCACATGACCAGCTTGCTTCAACAAGATGAAGTGATACTGAACTTCTTCTGAATTGAATTATCAAATACAATCATAGAAGCGTAAAACGTCTTGGACGTCTTACCTTCCCAGAAAAAAGTTGCTAGACGACTTTGCAAGAAAAACACCCTTCGATGGAAACAACTACTTTATCAACATCTCAGAAATAGAGCATTAGGTTCTGCTTAGAAATACTGGGAAATGCTGTTTTTCCATCTCCACACTTTGATTGTTGCATATGAACCAGGGTGAGCTGAGATGTTGGTCTGATCACCATCATAGAGATCTAGAAATCTCCTCAGCATCACTCCTCAGCATCACTCATGTGTGTGTAGTGAGTAGGGATGCGACAGAGGGTAGTCTACATAGTTGAATAGTTTGGAGAAGTTGTTATAGTAGTTTATAAAATGATGTAAAAAGTGGTTTGTGTCTGTCACGAAGACACAATGCTCAAGAAGATTAGACTTTTTGTCTCGGCGACTAAAGAAACCAGACTGTTCACATTTAAGAACTTTGAACAGTTCCTAAAATCTTTCTCAACCAGTCCTAGTTGATTATCTATTGTTTAAGTCGATCAACAGCTCATTCACAGATGAGCTGGTGCAGTTTAGCGTGATGCTAGCTTTGAAGTTGGGTCTCCTCTGAGGAGGCTTTTGTCTTTTGTTTTGGACTTTTTGTCGTTTTGTGAAGTTTGGAGGCGGTTTTTGAGTTGAGCAGCGACTGGATTGAGATTAACTGGTTCTGAACCAGCCAACCAACCAACCAACCAGCCAACCAACCAACCAACCAGCAGCAGCAGCTCTGAGCCTGTGATCGTCCTCTGGCTCCGTCCTGACATTTCAGCTGTGCGGCACCAGAGCAACAGAGGGACTTTGTTCCTGTGGAGAGACGCGTATTGTTCTCCTCCTCCTCCATGCGAGAGCGTCCATGAAGACGCTGGTCGGGAGGCGTCCTCGGCCCTTCAGGGCTCCGCTTGTTGTGTGGCTGAATGTGAACTCTTAAATCTTCATTGACAAACGGAGAAGCTGTGAATGGCCGCTCTCTGCCCGGGCAGCTGTCAGAATCCGATTTGTCCAGAGCTGGGACGTCCCGCGTCCTCGTGTTCCTGGCCAGCAGATCAGAGGAGAGCGTTTTGTGGAAACTCTGTAACTGGATTAGAGACGGGTTCAGATGAAGGGTTGTGCATCGCCCTGATGTGAGACGGTGTGTGTCTTCTTTTCTCTCTGTGTTTCAGTTCCCTCCTAGAAATGTACAAAACCTTAATGGTACAGAACAACCCTGGTGTTTGAGACAAAGCAAGCTTTCATATCACTGAAGTAATAGAGATCGATCTCATTCAGATCAAGAGTCGACGCCTAGTTTAGGTTCTAGTCAGTCAGAAGTTTTTCCTAAATATGAATGAGACCGAAATATCACATTAAAAACAGTGGAAACGTCCAGATTTATCATAAAACCCTTTCATATTTAACACAAAAGTCGCAAAAGTGCATGTTCCACACTGTTGGAGTCACATGACCAGGTCACTTCAATGAAGATGAACTGAACTTCTCAGTCTGATTATAACGTCTAATCAAAGAGTGTGTGGGACGTCTAGTCTCCTCAAAATTGAGTCTTGCAGGGGTTTTAGTGGAATAGACGAGTGGAGTAGAATTACCTCTCGTGTGCAAAACTCCCTCAATGGAAACACGTACTTGTACTGAAGAAGTATTGCTTTTATTTTGCAGTTAAAAAATAATGGAAACAGCCAAAGAGACATGAACATGTTTAAGTCTCACTGGAAACAAACACAAGTAGAAGTTGCATTTGACTGAAACCTTTTACTTTGAAAATACAAGATGGAAACGCAGCTCCTTCAGACACTCGAGTCCTCAAATCCTGTGGAAACACTTTGTCTTTGTCACAGGTAACACGATACAGGTTGAGTGGAGCTGCAGCCTGATCGTTATTAGATTATTACACTAATAATCTCGGTCAGGACCAGGACGTGACTCCTCTCTGGACCCACACGCAGCCCTGCCTCATCCCGGTCCTCCGGAGACGGCAGATTTGGAGGCGAGGCCGGGTGGGGGGGGGTGGAGGATGGAGGATGGGGGTGAGCTGGGTCTGGTCCTGGACACTCAGCAGTCGTGGGGAGTCTGAGGATTTGTGTTGGGATTAGCAGCGGATTAGCGGTTATGTCAGATGCTGCTGCAGTTTCTGCAGATTATGAGGAGTTCGAGGACTGAGAGGCTTCGAGGGAACGGCAGAGTGACATTTCTGACTGAAGAGATGGAGAGAGTGAAGGGGAGGGACCGGCTCCTCGTATTGACCCCCCCCCCCCCAGAAGAGCAGGGATCTCTGCAGGCGTGTTGGGATGAGAATAGAAGTCTAGAATAATTGAAGTGTCCCCCCCTTCCTGCAGCCATACAGTCACATCACAAACTCAGATGAAATACAACCAGGAACTGTCACAGGCCTCAAAAACTCTCTTCTTCTGTATGTCCCTGTATATCCCAGAAAAGCTTGACACTGAACATCCCTCAAATTAGAGCTTCAACAAAGAATGCATATAAATCAACCCAAGTATTTAACATTTTTTGAGAACGGTTTTAAGCAATCAGCTTCTTAAATGTGACTTTATGGTTTATTCTTTTGTGCTTCTTATTCTTTTATGAACCAGCCATGATCATTTTCACAGTTTTTGTGTTATTTTATAGGCCAAACAATGATTTCTAGAAAGTAATCGACTACTTTCTACTACTATCGACTATGTACTACTAATCGACTACTTTGCTGCAGCCTTAGTAATATTATTACTACTAAATCTAAACCTAAACCTGGTATAAAAGACGTGTGATTGTAGGGCTGCAACAACTAACCGAATGATTTTGAGAAAAGGAGTCAAACTTCTCCGCCCTCTTTCTTGAGACCTTGTCTCGGCTGTAACAGCTAAAAACAACTTCTGCCTCATTTTATAACCATCTGAGAGAGAATTCAACAGTTTCACTTTGTCAAGTGCCTTGAGATGATGTCTGTTATGGACTGGCACGTAAAATAAATGAATACATAGGAATAAAGTTTCTACAGAAATAGTTTGTTTCTGCCCTGCATTGTTGTTCCCCTCCAGCCGGGTCTGATCTCCAGTTTTTAACCGTCTGATCGTGTTTGAATAGTTTTATTCCTTCTTTCTTTTAAAACTAAAGTTTTCTCTTTGTCCCCTCCCCCCACACATCCTCCACACACACAGGTCCCGCTCTGCACATGGCCACGGTGGACATCAAGAACCCGGAGATCAACAACGTGCGGTTCCACAACTCCCACAGCCACCAGCAGCCGTACCACCTCAACAACATGCTGAGCCACAGCGGCCTCAACCGCAAGGACAAGAAGACCAAAGGCAAGAAGAAGAAGCTGACCAAGGCCGACATCGGCACGCCCAGCAACTTCCAGTGAGTCCCACCTCAACGTCTCTCACACACACACAGTGTGTCAGAGTCGTTCTGGTTTACTCTCCCAGAGTGTAAAACTGAGGAATGAATCTGCTCTAGACGTGGTTTCCAGCTTCTTTGATGAGAGCTTCATAGGTCACATGACCAGGTCACTCCAAAGAAGATGACCTGAACTTCTAAATCTAATCATCATATCTAATCAGACAATGTTTGTAGACGTCTGCTCTCCTCAGAGTGGCGTTTTGTAGTGGTGCTAGTGGACAATTGCATCAAGGGAGTGAAGAGTTCTCTTCTTTTATGTCAAATCAAAGTTTAAAGTGTTTGTAATCTTGAAGATGCAGTGTCCTGTGTGTGATCTGATCGCTCAATGACCACACTGTCTCTGTTACAGATGTGTGTGCGTGTGTGTTGTTGTCCGTATGTGTGTGTGTGTGTGTGGGCTCAGTATTTAGCATGTGCACATGGCCGCCCACGTGCATGGTCCAAGTAGCCGATGTACTGGTGCATATTGATGTGTGTGTGTATGTGTATGTGTGTGTGTGTGTGTGTGTTTGAGTGATCTCACCACATTCTGTATCCTCACTGTCTTCCTCAGGCACATCGGCCATGTGGGCTGGGATCCAAACACAGGTTTCGATGTGAGTCCTCCTTTCTCTTTCTCCCTCTCTCTCTCACACACACACACTGACACACACACACTGACACACACACACACACACACACTGACACACACACATATGCTGGGGCACAATAGTGACCTGTGTGGTCGCTGCATGATGAAACCATACAAAAGGCTCTTTCTGTTTCCTGCTCATATTCACAAACATTTCAGAAAGCTACACACACACACACACACACACACACTCTCTGTACACATACACATATGCACAACGTTCCACACACAGGGAACCAGGCTGCAGCCTGGGTGACTCAGGGGACTGGAAATGATTAATAAAACATTAAATACCAGCTCGTTCAAAAGCACCAAAAACCTGAGGAGGAGGAGAGGCCACAGCATCATGTGAAATAGAAATTCAGTTTTCTACTGTTTGTGTGCTTTAAATACACAGTATACATAACATCATGGCAGCTACGTCCAGGGCATCTTCACTGTTTGTAAAGACAAACAGAAAAGTTTTCATATTTAACGGAAGAGCAACTGGGATTCGAACTAGGGACTATTTTGTTGCAAAAGTCATTTCAGCCTAACTGACACATTTTCAGGATTTGACGTAGATGTGTCTTATTTCGCTACAATTTGAGGACCCCAAAAGTAAACCCAAACAGTTCTTGTGTATGTGGGTTCTGTGTTAGTTTTTCTTTTTACATCTTAAAAAGTCCAGGAACTGTGATTTCACATCCACTGAATTATGTCAAAAGCTGAGCACACGGTTGGATCATACCTGCGAGACCTGAGCTGAGAGACGAGGTCAAACACTGAGACGAAGGAAACGCTGAAGGAAGTAACTGGCTCATCACTGGTTTACTCAACGGTTGTGCTTGTAAGTGTAGGCGTTCTCTGGAAGCCAGACTGGTTTCTCCCAGCAGCCAGACTGGTTTCTCCCATCAGCCGTACTGGTTTCTCCCAGCAGCC
Organism: Karalla daura; assembly: GCA_029224185.1. Lineage (NCBI taxonomy): Eukaryota > Metazoa > Chordata > Actinopteri > Chaetodontiformes > Leiognathidae > Karalla > Karalla daura. The sequence goes on from CM055196.1 coordinate 22,979,319, forward strand.
GAAGCTACAGTCGTTGATGGTCCCTAACGAGCTGCAGGCTGATTGCTCCTCACCCACTCCTTCCCTTAATTGTCCGACCGAGCTCGTTGGAAGCACACAGTCTCATATGATGACAGGTGGAGTGGTTTTAGCGATGTGGCACCTTGCTGTTGCGGCTGGTGGCCAGTAGGGGGCGCACATGTTCTGCTGCTGTCAGGTTGATCTGCACTGCAGAGGAGACGGAACAGACAGAAAGCATAGCAACACAGTCTTAAACAGTATCAGAAGTTGAATCAGTTTTGGGAAGATGAAGGCCTTTAACTTTAAGTATTTAAAAGTCTTAACCACAGTGTTTTGAGGTGTTAAATTATCTTTGCTCTTTACAAATAGCTTAACTGCAGAAAGGAGTGTTTATGGGGAATAACTGAGTCGGAGTCGCTTCTTGTGACTAAAAGTTTATCTCAGTACATTTTTTTTTCGGTTGAATTCATTATCATTTGAAGGGAGGGGGCGGGACAAGGAGCTGTCAATCATGTCCATCGAAGCACTGTATTTGATAGTGGACTTTTCTTCAGACACTGACTGGAAAAATACCAGTTCTGTGTTGTGGCTCCGTTCCTGGGCCAGCTGGAGTCATTTGTGGTGTGTTTGTAACGCTGTCACCATCTTGTTTGTTGTTCGTTTGTTGTTGTTTGTTCTGCAGCTGAACAACCTGGACCCCGAGCTGAAGAACCTGTTCGACATGTGCGGCATCTCCGAGGCTCAGCTGAAGGACCGGGAGACGTCCAAGGTCATCTACGACTTCATCGAGAAGAAGGGAGGAGTGGAGGCTGTGAAGAACGAGCTGAGGAGGCAGGGTGAGCGGGCACACACACACACACACACACACACACACACACACACACACACACACACACACACACACAGGGGGAAGCCTTTGATGTGTCAAACTGGTCATCAATAGTAATGAGGCAGCAAAGTGCAGCTCCTCAGTTTCATCACTTGGTTGCACAGCGACTGATCTCTCCGCGGTGAGACGGACGCTTTGTAGTTTGTTTTCTCCTGTTTTTAAATTTTGTAGATTTAAAGTTTTAATCATCTGGGCGTTTTTTTTAATAAGAGTTAAAGGCTCATTGTTTCTAAACCTAACGAGATCAAACGTTCAGTGTTTAGTGAAGTGAGGAGTTGTTTATTTGATGAAGATGTCAGTCTGTTGGTGTGTTGAGTTTTTCTATCGTCTTTGAATCGATTTTAACGATAAACTTCAGGGTTACAATCCACATCTAGACAACCTGGGAAATACATCTTATAGGACTGAGATGTGGAGTTTCTCCACACTCATGCATATGAAGGAGTGAAAACCTTTTCACTTTCATGTCTAACTGACGTTCCTCCTTCCTCCTCTCTCCTCTTCCTCACTCAGACAGGTGTCAGGTGTGCACATAAAACACGAATGTCCAGCGTTTTTTTTTTTTTTTAATTCTCTGTGACAGACCTGACTCCGTTTGTTCTCAGTTTCTCTCCATGTTTAATTCATGCTCCACTGTTCTGAGAGCAGCATGGAGTGACCTGAATCTGCAATTTTGTGTGTGTGTGTGTGTGTGTCAGTCTCTGGTCTGGTTTGGAGTGTGTCAGAAAGTTTGGCTGTTTTTAGTGGGTCTCTATTAAGAAATATGCAAAACCTGCATATCGCTTGTTTACCTGCCAGGTGGTCTCTCGTCTCCATGGCGACGCTTGTTTACCTGCCAGGTGATCACTCGTCACCATGGCGACGCTTGTTTACCTGCCAGGTGGTCTCTCGTCTCCATGGCGACGCTTGTTTACCTGCCAGGTGATCACTCGTCACCATGGCGACGCTTGTTTACTTGCCAGGTGATCACTCGTCTCCATGGCGACGCTTGTTTACCTGCCAGGTGATCACTCGTCACCATGGGGACGTTTGTTTACCTGCCAGGTGGTCTCTCGTCTCCATGGGGACGTTTGTTTACCTGCCAGGTGGTTTCTCGTCTCCATGGGGATGCTTGTTTACCTGCCAGGTGGTCTCTCGTCTCCATGGGGATGCTTGTTTACCTGCCAGGTGGTCTCTTGTCTCCATGGCGACAGTTGTGTGACATCATCTTCTAACCTGGTTCTATTGGTTCTCTCTCCCCTGCAGCTCCGCCTCCTCCTCCCTCCCGCGGCGGCCCTCCTCCTCCCCCTCCTCCCCCACACACCTCGGCCCCGCCCCCACCTCCTCCCCCCTCCAGAGGAGGGCGGGGTGCGCCTCCTCCCCCTCCTCCGTCCAGAGCCCCCGCCTCGGCTCCGCCTCCTCCGCCTCCCACCAGACCGGGAACTCTGGGCGCTCCACCTCCCCCGCCTCCCCCCACCAGGGGGGGTCACCAGCCCCCTCCTCCCCCACACCATCACCACCACCACCATCAGCCTCCCCCTCCTCCTCCTCCTCCATCCTCCTCGCACTCCTCCGTCGCCCCTCAGGCTCCGCCCCCTCCACCTCCAGCGCCAGCGCAGCTGGCTCCAGCAGGCGGCTCCGCTCCTGCTCCTCCTCCCCCTCCCCCTCCTCCCCCTCCTCCTCCCGGCCCCCCTCCCCCTCCGGAGCTGGACGGCATGGTGGGAGGCGGAGACATCCCTCACTCTCCCATCCCCGGGGGGAAGTCGGCGCTGCTGGAGCAGATCAGAGGAGGAACCCAGCTGAAGAAGGTGGAGCAGAACCACCGGGCACCCACCTCCGGGGTGGGACGGGACGCCCTGCTGGACCAGATCAGACAGGGGATCCAGCTCAAGACAGTAAGACCCCGCCTCACCCCCGACTCCCCCCAACCTCTGATCACACAGCTAGAGATACCAGAACTTCCAGCTCAGCTCCTCCCTGGTCCCAATCCCGTAACTACTCAGTCTCGGTTTAAAGATCTGGTTGAAGCAGACAGACTGTGAAGGCCTCTCTGAGTCTGTGGCATCTGTTAAAAGAAGAAGTGCTGTGAGTGGCCAGGAAGACTGAGCACCAAGTGCACATAGATCTATTGAGTGACTGATGGAAACCACCAGAAGACTGAGAGCTGACTGAGAGCAACAGGATGGAAACAGGATGTTGTGACGGATGGATTGGGAAGACACGCATGACTATCTCTAGATGTGAAAGCGCGTATCTTACATCTTACAACTCAGAGCTCTCACTCTGTTCATTGAGCAGTAAGCACCTCTGTTCAGTTTTGACCAAAACTTTTATCTATTAGTCGTGATGGAAACAGACCAGTGTGAGAAATGACCCTTGGATTGATCTGTAATAGATCTGCAACAGACTGATCTATGTCTCTCTCTCTTTTTCTTTGTCCAGGTGTCGGATCATCCAGAGTCCGGCCCCCCGACTCCAGCTCCGGCCGCGGGCATCGTCGGCGCTCTGATGGAGGTGATGCAGAAGAGGAGCAAAGCCATCCATTCCTCAGGTGAGTCTGCTCAAGGTAGGAGCAGCCCCCTCAGAGAGGCTGAGGGTGCCACGAGGCCCGTTTTCTCTACTCCAGTTGACTTCATTTCCAGTCTGAAGCCAGAGAGCAGCTTCAGATCTCAGAGCTCAGCTTCTTCAAACAGTTAGAACATGCAGTAGGTCTCTCTCACTCTCACTCTCTCCATCTCTCGACACACTATGTATGATATTAACAATGTCTGTCTGAAACGCACATCCTCATTCATTCTAAAAGAAATATCCAGAGTGTGGTATATCCAGACCCAGGGAGCAGCTGGTCTGGAGGTGTAGCTCTCCTCTCCTGTCCTCTGGCACACATCAGTAGTACGGCGCATTCACCTTTCTCTCCTAGGAGACATTGTAATGCTGCTCTGTCTGGGATGTTTTCAGACTCTTTGTATTTCTGGCATATTCTGTGGGGAATGTCTTTGTGTGGCAGTGGAGCTGAATGTGTCTGTCTGTCTGTCTGTCTCCAGCTCCTCTCCAGGGAGCACCATCATGTCTGTCTGTCAGCCTGTAGTCTCCTAGTCTGGTTCTGGTCAGGGTCTTCCTCAGTCTGGCATCACATATTCTGCCAATCTGGACTCTATTTAATACTAAATAACATTCTAATTTGCTTTGAGTTTTCCCAATAGGGGATATAATTTCCCTTTTTAGTTTGGTCATAATTTGGTTGTTCCAGATTGGTGGTCCAGCCTCAGGACCAGCTGGCTCTCTGTGTTTGTTGTTGTGTTGTTGTTGTTTCATCTCTTCCTGTTTTTCTCTCTCTCTTTCATTCTCCCTCGCTCTCTCTGCCATCTCCATTCAGTCTAGTGGTCACTTGATCATTCTGTAGTTCAGAATCGGGCCAGCTCTAGAAACTGTCTGACCCTGGAGACCCGGGGACAAAAACAAACAATGGAAGAACGTCAAATGCTCTACATCTTCACATAGATAGATAGATAGATAGATAGATAGATAGATAGATAGATAGATAGATAGATAGATAGATAGATGGATGTTAGAGACTTTATCCAACCTGTATCAGATGTGTGTTGAACTGACTTCCTCTCTGCTCTGTGCTTTGTTCCCCAGACGAAGACGAGGATGACGACGAAGACGAGGACTTTGAAGATGACGATGAGTGGGATGACTAGTCCTCCCCCCCCCCCCCCCAACAAACACTAAAATATCTTCTACAAATCTTCCAGCATCTGACTAAAACTGTAATGTAAATGTTGTTCAGATTGGCTGCATATTTATTTTTTTGCGTTTTGCCCCGCCCCCCGTTCCTCCATTTACTCTATAATATACTGTGCAATACCTCATCCGTTAGGTCATCCCTCAGCGTTTAAGCCCCGCCCCCTTCCTGTCATTAGAGAGCACTTAACACGCCGGCCTCATGTCACCCATGATGACCCATCACACGAAACACGCTACAGATGTTGGACTGGAGACCTGGAGGCTCCTTGGGAAATCTTTTTTTTTGTTGTTTTGTTGTTTTTGTTCATTTGTGTTCTTGTTTTTTCATTCCTCGTCAGAGAAGGGAGATGTGTGTGTGTGTGTGTGTGTGTGTGTGTATCTGTGTGTGTGTGTGTGTGTGTATCTGTGTGTGTGTGTGTGCGACCAAACAGGCAGGATCCTCTTTGCGTTTTGGCAGCGGTCGCTTTAAGTGCGAGATAACTTTATTTTCTTAACTTGCTCCTCTTTCTTCTTTCTCTCTCCCTCCCATCACGACTTTCCCGTCGATTCGTAGTTTAGTTTTTGTTTTTTTTTTTTGTTTTTTTTTTTCTCTCGTGATTCCTTCGACCAAAACGCGGCAGCCACGCCGCCTCGCGTGGATTCTTCAACTTATTTTTTACTTTTTAAAAAAATTAAAGATGGTTTATTTGCACACAGTTTATATAAATAGTTCAGTTTCGTTGTGTTAATGTTATTGTTTTGGGCTGGGGGGGGGGGGGGGGGGGGGGGGGGGTGCGTTTTTGTTTTGTTTTGTTTTTTTTAAGTCATTTCCTCTCCAGCAGGTTCAAGTGTCTAAGGATGCTTGCAGATATTTCAACCTTTTAATGGGACTGAACATAATAAAAGACTGAAGATGCTTCAGTAGGTGACATCACACACACTCACACACACACACACACACACACACACACACACACACACATGCTCGAACCTGTTCACCTACATTTGTGAAATGATGGAAGTTTCGTTCTCAACGTCGTTTTTGGTTGCACCATCATTCTGCTCTGGTCAGTATTCCAACCGAACCGTCACACATCACTCAAAGACGCTAAGAAAACAAAAAGATGGAAAGCCTTTCGCCCTCGTCCTGTCCTGCATTTAACAAACTCATCTTATGCAATGCGACTGTAAATGTCTCCCAATGGAGAAGAATAATAATAAAAAAGAGAAAGAAGCAAATAACAATGAACCAAATGTGGCATTTGCAAGCAGCTTGTGGGTTGGCGATGCCTGTGATGAGAGAATAAAACCGTGGAAAATGAGCGACGCTTGTTTTAACTGTCCGTCTTACAGAGTTTTTACCGTCCTCCAGCGAGGCTTAATGCTGCATTGAGAAGCCGAGATACTGACAGAACCTGTGAAAAGGGTCGGGAAGGGTGGGGGAGGGGTGGTGGGTCGAAAACTAAATTGTATACTTAAATAAATGTTAATATTTACAGAGAAATGTGCCTCTTGTTCTGTTTTTTTCTGTGCACACTGTTTGTTCTATGACCTGTTTAGCTTCCAATTGGAAAGCTGGAAATTTCAACTTCCGGGTACAAATGAAAAACACTGTTATTGCATCTATTTCTACAACTTTTTTTCTATGACAGCCTCAGCTTATCCTAGCCTAGCCTAGCCTGGCCTGGCCCGGTTTAGCCTAGCCTGGCCTAGCCTATCCTTGCCCAGTCTATCCTGTCCTTGCCTATCCTAGCCTGGCCCGGTCTAGCCTAGCCTAGCCTACCCTGGCCAGGTCTAGCCTAGCCTAGCCTGGCCTAGCCTAGCCTAGGCTAGCCTGGCCTGGCCTGGCCTGTGTGTGTTTGCTTGGACGGTGAGCAGCAGCTGCAGCCGGCTCAGCTCTGTTGTTGAAGTCGGTTTAATCCCTGCGATCAGGCTGCATTAGAGAACACGGAGAGCGGATCCTCCTCAGGTTACATGTGGAGTTTACTTTTGAACTCTTAACGATGCCTGTAGGAGGTGTGTGAGCAAACACATGGAGATGCTGATTGGAATCTGAAAAAAAAAACAACCTGCAAATGAAACAAGTTTCTAGTCTATCAACACAATTTGCAAGCAAGCAGAGTTTATGATTGATGTTAAGTGTCCTAAATGCATCAAACCATCAGCACAATTGTGAGAAAATGCTAAATAAGTCCTCATTATTGTGAAAAAAGTTTAAAGTAAACCTAACACAGATTATTGTCTTGGTTGTGCTCAAATGTTAAAGCGAGACCTGGAAGTCTGAGCAGGTTTTCTAACCACAATCAAAATGGATTTGTCTGCAAAATATCCTCATTATTCTGATGATGTTTGAGGAACCCGATCAGGTCTCAGAAACCAGTCGTGAGTCTGAACAAGATCTTTATTTCTCCACTCGTCTGTAACAAAACACAGTGACTGGATCTGCAGTGGAACAAATACGAAAACTGGTCAAAAAGTGAAACAAAAGTGAAAAGACTGGAAACAAAACGAGGAGCGCCCAGGTGAGGTCAGTAGGTGCATTCAGGCCTGAGACAGATCCACCTGGAACGACAAACATCACACCTGCTCAGACTTAAGACAAACAAACACTAACAGTTAATGAATCTGCATCTACAACAAGAATACATTAAAACAATGCTGAAAAAACAAGTTTTTTACCTTTTGATAACACACCAACCATCACTTTAGTTTGATTTTTGTGGCTTGTCTTCAACTTGCAGATGTTATATTGTCATTTTAAGCTTTAGCTCTAATGACCAGAACCTTCCTGGGACACCTCTGGAGGTCTGGTAAGAGCTGCACTTTTGACATTGTGTCTGCAGGTCTTAAAAACTATTAAAAAAGTCTTAATCACATCTTTATGAGGTATTACATTTTTGTCCAAACTCTTTCCAAACAGTTGGCCTAGAAAGTCTGAACTATTTATGGTGAATAATTAAGAGTGAGAGTCACTTGCTGTGACCTTGCTGAACTTGCTGTCACTTGCTGAGGTTTTTTCTTTCTTAAATTCAGTCTTTGAAGCTTTGTTCCTCCCCAGCTAATCTGAGCTCTGTCATATGGTGGTGCTCCGTACATTCATTTGCAAACTGCAGCTATTCATTAGATCTGGTCATGGGGTTGTTTATGGGTTTGTTATGATCGCCAGGGTCAAAGGGCATAGGTTAAAGAAAGGTCCAGGTGCCATGGGAAAGAGGATGCCTCTCTAAACAGGAACTAAATGATTATCTCAGATTCAGCCTATATGAAGTGGCCACTTAGAGCTGTTATTCAGAGGAGCCACTTTAGCTGCAGATCCTCTCCAGGAAAACCAGGAAAAAACTTCTTTCCAATAAACCCTTCTATATATTGGTAAGAGAGTGGCCTGCTTCATCTTCAACATAATCACAAATGAACAAACAAAAGTTCGAGACGTGTTTCTGATTACAGCTTGGAATGGCGACGAGCTCCACACCATGTGTCTTGTCCGTGACTTCCAGACTTTCTTGCACATTTTCCACCTCAATCATCTCCCTTTGATCCGCTGAAGAGACATGCAACACGACACCTCACGTTTAGGGACGACGGCCTGAATCGCTCCCTAAACCCGGTGGAAATGTGAGGCCGCGCTCGGAGCCATCAATCTTATCAAAGAGCGAAGAAGTGAAGCTATTTATAAGCTGATGGAGAGTTGAGGAATTCACAGAGTGACAGAAGCTGTCGTCTGATGACAGCAGGCGATCAGGCTCGGGAAGAGGTTGGTGGGCGGGGGTGGGGTGGGGGTGGGGTGGGGGGGTGTCTAATGGCTTTCCGAGGCCAAAATACGACTGTCATACTTTCTCCCGAGTGGGACTACATTCTTCCTGAGAGCAGAGGGAGGTTTTTTGTTTTTACCTTCTTTAAGGAGCCGATGCTGCTGCCACGTATCGCTGCCATCAGGTCGTCCCGGCTCGACCTCTGAGGCGGCCTCGTCGAGGCCTCGTCCCGCCTCTTCTGAGACGGCCTCAGGGCGTCCCTCAGGTCTCGGAGGATGTCCACGCTCTCCTTTTCGTTGGTGCCGTTCTTGAGCTTCTTCCACTTGGGTTTCCTTTGGTTCGACTGAGTTTTCGCGACGTTGGGATCTTCGTGCTGCTTCACCATCTCGGCGATCTTCCTCGTTGGCGGATCCAAAGACGAAGGAGGAGGAGGAGGAGGAGGTGGAGGAGGAGGAGGAGGGTTTCTGTTGCGAGAGGATTGTGAAGGCTTCAGTGGAGGTCTGTTTTGACCCGACACTTCTTGCGGACCCTGCTCAGCCTTCTGCTGCTGCCTCCGCTGTCGTTGCTGGTCCTGGTTCCGCGTCAGGATGCCGGTGGCCGCCATCCTCGGGCCCGGGAGGTCGAACTGGTACCCGAGCTTGAGCAGGGTGGTGTTTTCCCTCAGCAGCTGCACCATCTCCATCTCCACTTTCCCGCCGCACATGTGCCTCTGGTTGTGGAAGCGCAGCTCCGCCAGGGTGCGGTTGTGCTGCAGAGCCGCCAGCAGGGCCAGGATGCCCTGCCCGGAGATGAAGTTGGACTCGACGTTCAGGTCGCGGATGGACCGGTTGCTGCGGAGCATCTTGGAGATGGCGAAGGCGACGTGGTCGTCGGCGTGGGTGTTGGCCAGGCTGAAGAGGAGGACGTGGCTGTTGGTGCTCAGGGCCTCCACGAAGCGTAGCAGCGTCTCCCTGGAGATGTCTTCGATGTTGTTGAGGTTGACCTCGCTCACGGCGGGGTCGTCGCTCAGGACCTGCTCCAGAGTTTGGTCGACCACGGTCGGGTTTCCGCTCGTTCTGTCGGAGGTCTGGCTCGCGTTCTGTCCTGCGCTCTCCGTCTTCCTCTGGAGACCCTTCGTCTTCTGCGGACACTTATTCCTGATCGGCGCCTCCTTCTTGCACTTGTCTTTCTTCTCTGCATCGTCTTCTTTTGCAGCTTTCTTGCCAGGAAGACTCTGCACCTTCTTCCCCTTCTGTGATGCCTTCAGGGTCTTGGAGCCGTCGCTGCAGCTCGCCGTCCCCGGCTCCCTCCTGCTCTTATCCGAGCGTCCTTCCTGCACACGACAGGATGGGGAGGAAGCTTGAACTCTGACATTCTGCAGACACTGACTTTTAATTACAGACCTTCTGCCACACCAGCTCTCATTAAAGCTGGTATTTCTCATAAAGCCCTTATTTTTAGACTGTTTTCCAGCAGCAGCTTTTTGAGTAATGTGGACACACGTGTGACATTTTCCACGTTATTATACATATTAGAGAGATTGAAAATATGGCAGATGCACAAAGGGTATCACAAACGTGTAAATATGTGGGTGTTTCTCTCAAGCGTTAAATGTGAACCCAGCTAATTCAAGATTTGTGATGTGAGGGACAAATACGATGCTTTGATGAGGTGTATGGACAACAGAGCTTGTGATACTCCTCGACATGAACAACTGTGATAAATATTTTGAGTTCTCCTTTCATCCCTAAAATTAGGTCTCATCATCATATTGAATGAGACAAGTCTTTATTTGTGTCACTCATTTAGTCCATTCCCTCAAACATACCACACATGTGCTCCTTTTATCAATATCACTTGAATGGAATGGAGTCAATTTTGGAGAAATATCTTTTGCAACAGGATCACAGGTTTCATTAGTTGTACCCTGTTGTCCCAGAGAGTCGAAAAGGTCAGTTTGTTGAGATTTGGATGTTGAGATAATCAACGATTCCAGAAATGAAACTAATGTCTAAAGTGAGAATCTTTACAGTGGAACATACGCTCTGTGGGGCGCATTTCAATATAAGATATGGATGCACAAGTCCATATCTACTTGTTATGATGGTTGTTTCTTTGACTGTAGCAGGTTTCCACCATAACACCAAGCTTAAAGAGACACACTCCTTGAGTTAAACCACCCACCTGCTCCCAGGTGGACCAACAACAACAGTGCACAGTTCAGGGTGTTTTTAAAGTGTGTGTGTGTGTGTGCCCATCTATGAACTGGAACTACTGGGAAGTTTGTATTGATAGATAGGGGTTTTTTTGTTTCTTCATAATGGTTCATGTATGTATAGTGTGTCACATGTAGAAGTAAAACAGGAATGTCAAGGTGGATGGTGAACGCTATCCTTGATCAACAGTTGTTGATGCTGATCATTTTTATGTTTTTCTGTGTATAATTATCTTGTGTAAGTCTTTTGTAGGTTTTTCTAAATAGCGATCTTACCCCTTTGATTGTTGTGGATCATGAACTGTCACCTCACTAAGAAAACTATGACCTCAAAAGGTGAGTCGTGATGGTCTGTTCTCACCTGTCTGCCACTGGGCTCCTTCCTCCCTCCGTCCTCCATCCCTCCGTCCTCCAGGAGCTTCATGTTCTCTTGCTCCCAGTACTTCAGGAGAGCGTCCCTGTCGAAGGTGCCCGTCGGGGTCTTGGTGGTGTGGTCCCTCTGCCTCAGGCCGATGGGTATGTTGTCGTCCAGGCTGGCCAGCTCCCTCTCCAGCTCCTGGAGCTCCTCAGAGGACAGAGACGCCAGCAGCTCGTCCTCGTCCACCTCCTCGTGCTTCTTCACCTCCCTGCGGTGCCCACTCATGTCTGAGCACCTCCACTCTTCTCCTCTTTGTTTTATTGTGATTGAGGTCTGTTCTCCCCCCTTCCTCTTGACTACTCTCTGATGCTACTTGTGTTTAACTCTCCATCCATCTACTGGTCCCAGCTGCTGCTGGAGGAGCCTGATGGGGAGGACCAGAGGGGAGGGCCCGGCCTGATGGTGTTGTCTTTTTTTAGGGTGTTGGGCCGTTTGGGGGTCAAGGAGATAGGCTTAGCGCAGGAATGCCAGCCCTCTGAGTGGCCTGTGACCAGAGCCTCACCAGTGCTTTAAAAGAACCCCAGGGAACAAAACGCTCTGGGGGAGGAGGAGGAGGAAGAGGAGGAGGAGGAGGGGAGAGAGGGGAGACATCACTGGTGATGTCCACAACCATGCCGTGGTTGTGGGGTGTTGTCAGGGAAACACTCGCTCCCCGTTAGGGAGCTGGGATTACGAAGAGTGCCGCACAGAGTTGGACCGAAGTTGAACTCTGATGCTATTTACGAACCAGACAACACAATGACAACTTTTTAAACACACAGTTTGACGCTGATACGATGTGATACGAGGCTGATATGCTGCAGGAGATGTGCGTCTGTGGAAATATTTTACAGGACAGCTTTATTGGCTCGCCTGGAGACTCTTAATTGCCTCTCTATGAGAGAATGAGATTGAATAGTGTGAATATCCTGTGATGCGACAAGCTAAAAGTCCAGGGTGTGAAGAAGCTGTAGTGATAATGATAAAGGCTGAGACAGGAAGCGACTGGCTCCAGCAGTGACCGGAGACACCAGCATTTCTGGTGGACATTGTCTTCACAGAGGGACTGTCTATCTGCTGTAAAGAGCTGTCCAGCAGTGGTGGACCCCCCCATGTGCTGCAGGTGGTGACAGCATCGTGGACACATCTCCGTCCGTCGCCTGAGGAACGTTCCCTGGGAATCACGTTGGGGGCGCGTGAGGTTTGTTGTCCGGTTGCCGGGACAACCGGAGCGCATCCGTCGTAGAGCGTGTCTAACGAGCTGCTCGTCACGTCTCGTGGTCCCAAAGTGAAAAGACGTGGTGTGACATAACAGCTCTCTCATCCTAAATCTGCTGTAAATCTGACCTCTGACCTGGATTATCGCAGGATTCAGTCACCGGGTGGAAATACACACAGGTTCAGTTACAAGACAAAGGACCACGCTGAAGCTGCCACACCTTAAACCAGTTCCTTTATGTGTATTTCTACCACAATAAGAGTCAGTACACAGAGCATTTTATGTATTTTCTCTTTGTTGGATTCACAGCTAAAAAGACACGAGACGTGCAGGGAAGAGATTGCCTGGTCATTCAATCAACGAGGTAGTTTTAAATAGTTATTATATTCAGTGACAGACTGGCCATAGGGTAAATATGGGAAAATGACCAGATAGAGTTGCTGCCCTATTCATGTTGCCACAAATTTAGATTTTTTTTACTATTCCAGTATTGGCTCAATCTATGATTCTACCCTCACCTGTGGTCAAAAACTTTGCATCGTAACTGTAAGAGCTCGATCCTGGAGGCCTCCCCCAGGATTGTTCCGGGCATGTCCCACTGGGAGGAGACCCAGAGGAAGACCCGGGACATGCTGGAGTGACTATGTCACCCAGCTGGCCTGGGAAAGCCCCAGGAATCCTCCGGGGAGAACTGGAGGAAGAGTCCAGGGAGAGGGAGGTCTGGGCGTCCCCTCTTAGACTGCTGCCCCTGTGACCTGGCCCTGGATAAGCAGAAGAAGAAGGTGGATGGATGGATGGACTATTCCAGTATTGTGATTGGCATCCCCTGTATGTGACCTCACAACACTATGAACTGTGGGTAATTTCCTGATGGTAAGTGGGCATCGATGCTGACTTGTCGTAGGGGGACATGAAGGGCTCATTCACACTGTAAAACCGAACAGCACAAAAAAAAAGTTGTTTTTACTCAAGAATTTAAAAAAGTTAATTCAACACATTTTTTCGAGTTAATTTAACGTATTTTCACTTTTAAGTGCGCTGCACTTAAGCTTTATTTAGATTTGTCAGTGTACTTGAACGCTTTGACTGGGCCTTCGGTCTGTGTGACGTCACTTCCTGCAAACGGAAAAATGCGCTGAACTAATGATCTTCAGGGTCAGGAGAAGTTCAGGGCTACTGCTGCCCGTGGATAAGGATGTAAGGAAGAAGCGCTGGCTTATCACCTGCACTTTGTTTTGTGCTAGCCGCATGTGAGTAGATGTTATTTGTCTTTTTGCCTTCGTATTCACCTAAAATATATTGTATTTACCAATGGGGGGCGGGGCGCTACTGCCTCCGCCTTCTCTACCGGCGTCTGAATCTGCTCTGCTAGCTTGCTTGCTCCTGCTCTCTTGGTCTGTTTATGTCTACCTGTCTCTCGGAGACATTTTCGGAGACCGTTTAAACCGGGGACAGGGCAGCCGAATCGGGGTCTGTCCCCAGAAATCCGGGCGTTTGGTCACCCTAGAGAAGCCTCACTATCCCCAGTTGACTAAGCTAGCTACCTTGAGTGTAGACAGTAGAAGCTACTGTGTAATATTCCGTTTATTGGTGCTTCTGAGAACTTTTTGTCGCACTAAATCAGCTGCGCATTTAGTATTGTTCGACAGATATATTTGTATTTATATATGCTACAGTGTAATTTAGCCACGTGACGTATGTGAACTACAGTGCAGGCTGTGCTAACAACGGCTAACTATAGCCTAGCAACCTTTTCCGACTGTACTCGGCGGTGACGTCATTCCCAGCTCCGACGTCCCACCCAGCCTTATCTCTTATAAAGGAGATTACGGGCTACGGGGCGTTTGTGTCATGGTGCCCCCATTCACAATAATGTAAGCTATAACAGAAACCCTGACCATTAAGTAGAGGCAGCCTGCTCCTTAATGTTGTTTTGTTTATGTTTCTAAACTCTACTTCATCACTGCATCCTCTCTCACTACATGCCGTTGTGTTGTTGTGTTGAAACACACATGGTGATGTGTCCTGCAGCCTGTAACTACCCTCTAGTAATGCCAGTATGTTGAACTAGCTAATTTAGGCACAGCTAGAAAGGTCTACACCGGATCTGCAGAAATGTGGTTATGAAAGTGTACTTTAACTTTTGTTGAGAGACTTGTGCAGGACTGTGTGTCTGTTGAAACTCTAAGTTAGTCTATCAGAGGCGCTGTGTTGTGTGTGGCAGCTGATAATTTGGCTGCCCATGGTCTTGCAGGCTTTGTGCAGAGTTTCTGAGGAAACTGTCTGCAGATTCTATTGCTGTACTACAAGTGAGATCCAGTCCAGTGAAGCTTCTGAAGCGGATTCAAACATGATGATGTTATGTCATGATGTTCATGTACAGAATGCTGTGCAGGGAGAAGTGCACTGCACTTTGGTGTTAAACTAAGTGTGTTCTAAATGAGGGATTGGAGCATTACTGGTTTCCCACCTGATATATTGCACGACCCAAATTTCCCAAGAGGGCAAGGTCTTGGAAGCTTGGAGCAAATCAGACTCCAAATTGCAGATGAAGCCAAAATAACTGGCAAGAGCCTCACCTAGATTGGAGCTCTGATGCAGACTGTTGGAGAGATCCTGGAACGCTGGCCTGCCCTCGGAATTGAGTCCCAGGTGAGTATTACTTACTTGTTTTATTAAACAGATTTTGTTATTTTCTTTGGGGTTTTTTCTGTGCTAATAATTTTAGCTGATCAAATTTGGTTTATAAATTCCTAATGTAGAGCTCTACATAAATCCACATCTGAAATGCAGTTCCAGTGATTTGCCACTATGCTTGAGATGTGGAAGATTGTCTGTTCTTTGTTTAGTTCTGTATTTATTTTATATGTGGAACATATATTTAGGCATTAACAGTCACTTTTTGTTTGTACAGATTTGCTCCGAGTTTCACAGGATCATGAACGTCAACCTGAAACTCAATCTCTATGCTGAGCTGGATCGACATGTTCCTCGTCTACTGAGCTTGCTCAGAAGAAAAGCTGCACGCACGGGTAAAGTGGCCGAAGCCCCTGATGAGTTCTTCACTGCTCATGACCTCCAGGTGAGTTGACTACACTTTGTGGCGCTTCATGACAATACTACAGTGGCTCACGTTTGTTTTAACTCTCATCTCCTCAGTCCTGAACTATCAAAACTGCAACAACAGAACTACAGAAAGTATTCTCTATTCTTTCACTGGTATCAAAATCATATTTTCAGCTCATAAGATTAAGATATTCAATGCAAAGGGGGTGGGTCTGTTTACAAAAAACTGCACCTGCTACATTAGTATGGATATATTGTCTAACATTTTACAAATAGGAAACTATTGGTTACTGGTTTGAGACTAGTTTCACAATATCATTATCAATTTAGTTTTTTTAATTGAACATGATCAGATATGGTTGATGGTTTTTATGTTGGATTATGCTAAGAAGTGTTTCTCCTCTCTTTCTCATCTCAAACCTGTGAAGTCTCCAGAAATGGATCTTCGTGACATAATAGTTGGCATCGTTCTGATCACTGCCAACTCAGCTTATCCCACGTTCCAGATGTGGTTGAAATGATCATTGAGGGTAATGTAGTGATCAGCATGCCCACACTCGCTGATAGATACATTGTTCTTTTCAGGCTGATTTATGCCCTACATTTAGATTACCCAAAAGAACTGGCCAATACTTTTGACTTTGTCTTGATGGGCCTGGAAGATGGAAAGTTGAGACCCAGAGTGTTGAGCCTTAAAAATGACCCTGTGGCAGGGCAGTGATATGGCTCGAGTAAACAAAGTTGCTTGAGCAACATATTAGGCACACACAACTTAAATAATTTGACACTCACTGACCTAATGACCTGGAAATGGAACAGCTCTCACTGACTTCATGGTCATTGTGTTCACTGATGAATGATGGTCATCTCCAGGTGTCTGCTTCCTCCTCATGCTGACCTGACTCCAGGTCTCCATTGTTCTTCATGACCTTAATCTAATATAATCACTTCCACAACCCTCTCAGCACATATATCCTCCTGCTCTCAGGTATAATACAGCTGAATCATTCTTTTCTCCAACAGTCTGTCATCTTGGTGCCATGGAAGTCACCTGTGATTTGTGGCTGTGGTTTTATTGCCTGGCATTAGCCTGCGTTGCTACGTGGTGTTGTTGTTGTTGTAGCGCATTAACACACCTGCTGCCTCACATGAGACCTCCAGCCCATGTCCAACAGCTTGGAGGTCGTTCAACCCAGCGTGACCCCCTTTGCTATTATCAGGCTGTCAACGGGTGACCTGCCAAAATGTGAAGTTGTTGTAATCTGTAGGTCGGGAGGTTAAATTTAGATTTGATCTGGGTTTTTTTTTTATTGTTGGTCATTAAGTGGAAGCAGCTCACGCCTTCGCAGTGTCACACATGTTGTTTTCCAGGCTGTTCCAGCTCCATGGAGTTCCTCTAGAGGCCAGTGGGGGGAGACAGCTGCTCTGTTTACATTAACCTTAGGAATGCATACAAAGATAAGTTTGCTTTTGAAGCTTTTTTTAAGCTCTCATGTGGTGGTTTTCAGAGATGTCGATATAGAAGTTCATTGCAAAAGTGTGATGGAATCATTCTGTGTTGCATGTGACATGACACGGGGTCACATGACCACCAGGAGGCGACTAGATCAGTTCTTAATGTAAATTGAATATCTAATAAACAATGGTGTTCCTCAACAGTGGAGTCTTGTAGCATGACAATGCTACAGGACAATTACAGCTCACAGTATTCAGGGGAAACACCTTCAAGCAGCAATTGTATTTTATTTCAATTTTAGAAATATTGCCTTTCTATTGTGGCAAACCTCTTGGAAAGACACCGTATCACTGAGCAAATGTATGGGTCAAATAATCACACTATTCATCAGTTGAATTTTATTGATTTTGCTTTGCAGGTCAGATTCATTCCTGCAGTAAGGTCTTTACCCATCCAACTGATGGAGTAAGCAACAACTATGTACAGTCTGTCATGTTTCCTAACCAGTATAACAACAATACAAAAGTTTCATACACAAGTGTATTTACAACAGCACCACAAGACCAGACAGGCTTCTATCAGATAGGCCTTCCTTTCTGAGTCTAATCTGCAAACTTCTAATTTCTAGTTTAAGTCTAGTTAGACTAGTTTTAATTATAATTTAATTTATTTTACTGATCCTCCCTGTTTATCTTGAAAAAAGAACAGAAAAAGAAAACATGCAGAGTCATGACAAACATTTCAAGCAACCATATTATGCTCAGTTCTTCTTCTCAGACATGGTTCCTTGGTGTCTAAAAGTAATGTTAGTAACATGCTTTGGTTGGAAAATCGCTGTGAGGATGAGGAAATAGCGGGTCCTCGCTCTGGTAGCTGAGGTAGAGGGAGCGAGGGCGGAGCTATGCTAATTTACCTCCAAGTTACGTTAACAAGGAGACAGAAATCAGAACGGCTTGTTTAGAGACACATTTTCTGACTCTAGCAGTTTACTAAACAGAAACGAGAAAGTCCCCTTTAAGACTGGATGAGTGAATGTCTGATGGCTGTGTGCTCCTCAGTCCTCCCTGCAGATGACTTTGGCGTACAGGTCGTTCTCTCTGAACAGCAGGAAGTCTCTCAGCCTGTTGGGCAGCTGGACCGATGTCAGAGCGCTGCAGCTCAGGTGTTTCCTGATCACCACCCTGCTCAGGTGAGTCAGGGAGCGAGGGTTACCTGCACCACAGAGGACCACATCACCTTTCACCTACCAGTTAAACAACTGCTACTAGCTTCTCCACGCCTCTCACAGAGGTTACTCACGTGTGGTCCTGAGGATGTGAGGCCACTCCCTGTGGTTCTCCAGGATCTTTGTCAGTTTCCCACACAGAGACACCTGACCGACGTACTCGAGGAGGATCGACGTGATGCGGCCCACCAGGTTCACCAGCCAGGAGACGCTGACGAAGTCACAGAACTGGACAAAGGAAAATCAAACGACTCAGGCAGGTTATATAGAAACGTAAGGGATGGTCACTTACTCTAAATGAAGGCAGTGTGATTGATTCCACATGTCCCATCATCATTTTCACAAACAAGTGAAGACAAATGTTTCATTACAATGTGTTTTAATAATTTCATCTGACATTTCATTGAAAGATTGTGTTAGGAATTGAAAGTAACATGTAGAGTTGGGTCAATATCTCTATTTGGCCAAACCTGACATGCTATGAGGCTGAGATCAAAATACGGTCTCCTTAACTTACGGTCACTTTTTCGTTCTGGTCGTGAACGTAATCAGGATCTCTGAGCTCGTCCCAGTCGTCGTCATGGTGACACTGGAAGCATGTCTCCGCCCTGTAGCCGTTGTTGAGCAGCAGCCTCATCATCACCTCGTCCTTCAGGCAGTACTGCAGCGCCGAGGGGAAGGCCGTGTCGCTCACCACCGTGAAGTAGCAGTTGACGTCCGCTCCGGCCGCCAGCAGCTGCTTCACGATCTCGTAGCGCCCGCACCGGACGGCCACCAGGAGGCAGCACAGCGGGTCCAGGTCCGGCTTCGCTCCGGACCTCAGCAGAATCTCGGTGCAGGCGGCGTCTCCGTTGGACACGGCGAAGTAGAGCGGGGTCCTCCTCAGGTCTCCGTAGTTCTCCGAGATGTGCGGCGCCAGCAGGGCGTTGACGTGGAAGCCCTGCTGCAGCAGCAGCTCCAGGCAGTGGGCGTGGCCTCCGTCTGCAGCCGAGTGGACGGGGCTGTGGCCGGACAGACGCAGGGCCCTGCGAGTGGTGAGGGGGATCAAGATCCTCAAGGCTCTGTTGGAGGACGGTCGAAGCATCAGGTAAGAGAAGAGAAGTTGGATCTTCTTAACATGTGAAGGGTATGAAGCTATATAGACCTGTGCCAAATGTCAAATGTCTCAACAAATATGTACCAAATATCACAGAATCAACTTAAACTGGTCAGGAATTCTATCAAGTAGTCTCAGGTTCTGTTTTCTATGTTATGATTCCTGATCCTCTTCTATAGGGGAGTTTTTCACAAAATAAAGGCAATAGTTCTAAAATTTTGATTTATTACAACTTGCAGGTATTTCAGTTGGGTGTTTTGGGCATGAGCCATAATACTGGTAGTCTGTTTCCACAACATCCCATCTTGTCTTGTGGAAGATGGATGTGCAAAACATTTTGTTTTTCCATTGTATGAGATACTTGAATTCAATTCAGAAAAAGTTGAAAAGGTCTCTTGTTTAAAGTGAACTGGTCATATGACTCCTTCATACTGTCAGGTGATATGTCAATGCATGACAAGTGTTTCCACTTCTATATCAATACATCTGAAAAAACACCTTTCAAGAGGGCATAACCATCTCCCCAACCATCTGACCAGCAACTAAAACTGTCCGATCAGAGGCAGAGCAGCCCGGGCAAATGCACCTGCCAACCTTGAGGAATGTTAAGGTCTGAAGAACAGTGAGGGTTGTGTCCTGAGCTGCAGTGGTTGTGGTGAGGAGGTCCCACTCACAGGTAGTGTCCTTCATAAGCAGCGCGGTGGATGGGGAGCTGGGAGCTCAGGTTCCGGACGTTGGGATTCGCTCCGTGCTGCAGCAGGATGTCGATGCAGTCCGGGTTCCCTGAGCCTGCAGCGTCGTACAGGACGCTGTCGCCATTCGGCGCCTGGGCATTTACATCCGCACCTTGATATGAGCAGAGAAGGTTCTTCAGGGTGTCCAGACTCTGCCATGGATGCTACATTTCCATCAGTGTTTGTGTGTGAAGGTGTGTTCACCATGTTTGATGAGGAGCTCCAGGACTTCAGGGTGGCTGTACTCTGCAGCGATGCCCAGGGGCGTCACCCCGTGCTGGTCCGTCTCAGAGACCTGTCCCCCCTGCTTCAGCAGGAGCTCCAGGACGTGAACGCAGCCGGCCATGGAGGCCTCGTGCATGGCCGTCCACTTCTTCAGACACACCTGCTCCACCAGAGCTCCACCGGCAATGAGAGTGGAGACCATCTGATAGGATCCTGCTCTGACTGCTGCAGGGACGATACAGTAAGAGGAGGAGGAACCAAGAGGTGAGCATGGATGAAAATGTCCTGCCTGGCGTCACATCACATGATGAGAGGCAGGCGGCTCTGACCCAACAGCAGAGGAGACTCATTGTTGCTGTTCATGGTGTGAGGAGAAGCTCCGTGGTCCAGTAACATCTTCACATTTTCCACCAAACCAGCCTTCACAGCCAAAGTCAGGAAGGTCTCGCCATCTGAGGTCTTTTCCTCCAGAGTCAGACTGAAAGATGCTGGAAATCACAGCAAAGAGTTTGAAGTTATCATTTCAGAGACTCCAGCACAGAGAGAATCGACACAAACCATCATGGTGATGTTGGAGTGACCCTAATAGTGTGAGATGAAACTCTGGAGGTCTTACCCACCGTACAGCACCATCTCCAGGACCAGGACCAGGGGCTGCACTGCAGCCGTGTGCAGAGGATGCCAGCCGCACTCGTCCACCTGCCTGAAGGCCTCTGGGACGTCACAGAGCTCCTGCAGTGCCACCATGTCACCTGCAGGGAGCATCAGTTTGTGATGCTTCCTTAAACAATCAGATCATCAGCTCAGTTCCTCCACCCTGTAGCCTGAGCTGAGAGGAGCTCATTGCACATTTATCTATTGTTATGATAATTTACTTACAGTATGTTCTTACATACTTGCTTTTTATTGTTATTAATAACTTTATTGTTGCCTACTTTGCCTATTGTTGTACTATCACTTATCTGGTCTCATCTGGTCCTATCCTATATGATCTTGTCTTGTCTCATCCTGTCCTATCCTATCCTATCCTATCTTATCTTATACTATCCTGTACTATACTATTGCTATTTGTCTTGTCCTGTCCTGATCTGATCAGATCCTGTGATGTTCATTGACATACTGTCAGGAATGTCTGGGATCTGTCGTTTACCTTGTTTAATGGCCTCCACCAGCTTTGATACGTCACTCCTGGATGCCCAAACAGAAAGATGAAGGTGAATTTCTGGACTAAATGCAACACATCAGACTGTGGTAGGGATGGTGGAGGTGTTTCCTGATCCTTGCCTTCCTGGTCCTGGTGGACGTTCCCTCTGGCACGACTCCTGGATGCTCATCTGAATGTCAAAGTCCAGAAGCTCTTCATCGTCCGTCTCTTCAGTGTCCATCCCTGTGATGCCACAGAGGTTCACACCTTCACTCAACTACATACATAACTACATACAGTTCACATAACTACAGTGCGATATTGATGGGTTTATTCATCAAGTTCAGAATTTATAGAGATACTAGTTAATAATGGTAAGAATGTCTACAGATATTAATACTCAGCCTAGTTAGAATATTCATGTATGATTCATAATTTAGATTTGTTCTATTTTCTATCTTGTATTCCTTTGTTACAACAGATAAAAATGAAATGATTTCAGTGCCCTCAGTACCAGCAGATTGATATTAATTCCTGCTAAATTCAGTCCTAAACTTGAGATCCTTTCCAATTTTCCAGAATTCTCTCAAACATACAAACATCTGTTGATGTGATGCACATGTTAAAACCCTGATATTCAGCTCTGTGAAAAGTATGCTGTGAAAAGTATGAAGTATGTAAGGAGTCCAAATCCAAACGTCAAAGAGTAGTGAGTGAGGTAAAAGTCGTTTAAGCTCAACATGAAAACAGCCAAAAACGTATTTGGTTACTTACAGTGAAAAGGAACATGTTCCCTCAGCGTGATTTACACCACACAGGTGAAGTGTGAGAGTTGGAAGCTGACCAGTGTTATTTATGTGATTTTATTTCTGCTCTTTATCATGGTACCAGGAACCTGCTTCACCCAGTTCAGGATGACTGGAAAGGTTTTCATGTCATAGAATCAAAGTTATAAACCATCTTGTTTTTGTGTTCTAGTGCACACATAAGACTAATCTGCTGAATCTGACAAAAAAAAATCAGACTGTGCTTTTGAATATATTACACAGAATATGTGGGTAAAAGTAATAGTATCTGTGTTGTACTACTGACCCACTTCTGAGTGATTATTAATAGTAACTCAAGTGTTTCTGGAAGGGTCGAGAACAGTTTGTCTTCGTTTCAAGCCTGCTTTATTTTTCTGGAACCTGTTATTTGTTTATTTATTTATCTCTCCGTCTGAGCTCGACCTTCAGAACACTTTGACCCCTGACCTCCTTCTTGTTGATCACTCATAACCGCAGCATTATACAGGCAAGGCATTGTACAGGAGCGACCGAGTCGTATCAGGTAGTTCCCAGAGGGGGTTGAAAACGCACCTGGAGGAAGAGAAGCTGAATGTGGCTGGTTCTCACCTGGAAAATGAGTCAGTGGAGGAGTCATAGAGCAGCAGCAGCAGCAGCAGCAGCAGCAGCAGCAGCAGCAGGTCAGTGTTTGAGTCACAGCCCGCTACACACACACACACACACACACACACACACACACACATACACACACACGCTCTCCAGCCTGCTATTTATAGCTCTCACCTGTTCCGCTTCCACAGTAACCTAATGGTGTGTAATATCACTCTGTGCGTTTTCCCACAAACTAGCGGCAAACAGAAACGAGTCGCCGCGTCTATGAATATTTATTGCATCGTTATGATTCGTCAGAGACGACGTGTGAGCGGCGAGCAGATCAGGTCTGCTCTGAGGGAACAGCAAACCTGACGAGAGCCTGGAGAGATGACCTAGGGGCTGGAGAGATAACCCAGGGCTCCAGGGGGAGCTACTTAACCTCTCTGACTTTCAACAAGTGGTTTTTGCCTTTCACTACAAAACAATGACGCCCAGTGGAAAACTGGAGGGTGTTTCTCTTATTGTTCAGGCAATAGTGGAGTCAGTTACTGAGGTTACTCTGTTGTCTTCCATTATTACAAATTCATGTTGTACTTCAGGTAAGAAGACAGACTGTTAACTTCTATAAATTTAGATGAATTCAGTTTTATTGAATGGTACCTGCACCTTGGACTGTTTTCAGCAGCAGATTTCAGTGCTGCAGCAGTGGGATGGTGCATGTTAGACTGTGTGTGTTTGTTTATGTTTGTGATGATGATAGAGGATTCCAGTGCAGCTCTGAGCCACTGATGTGTTTTTAAGAGCTGTGGATGACGATGAAGCTCAGGTTGTGGGACACAGTAATGTCAAAACATAACATGACGTTATGATGTCATCATCTGAAAAGTGATAGAGTCACTAGGACATTAGGACTTCACCATCTGAGGATTATTCAGTCAGTTTTATTGCATTCATTTTCAAGACATTTTCTGTACAAAAACGTAGGAAGTAGATTACACCATGTTGTATTTATCAAAACCAGATATGACAAAAGCTACAAAACAATAAAAAAGGCAGGAATCAAAGGTACGCATGTTCACATGATGCGTGCGGGGTCCTGGCTGTAGAGGTCGAGCTCCTCGAACAGGAGGAACCTCCTCAACCTGGGAGGGAAGATCCTGGAGTTCATGACCTCGGGGTTGTTGAGTCTCCTCAGCGTCAGACGCCTCCTGATCTCCAGCCTGCAGAGGTGTTTGAGGGAGCGAGGGCTGCCTGGAGAGCAAGGTCCACACCAAACACTGTGACTCCATTCATTCATTCATTCATTGACTCAAACATTGAATGCAGGATGAAGACAGACAGGTGTACAGAGCTGCTACTGCTCTCTAGAGGCTGGAGGGTTTATTACAAGTGTCAAGTCTGGACAAACAACATAATGAAGAGGTGTTAGTATTATTAGGATACTGAACTCTTCCCCCCTCTTCTCCTTCTCCCCACTCTCTCCCATCACTCACAACCCCAGCCCCACCCACAAGGCTGCCAGGGAGCTAGGAATCTGTTGGCTCTAGGGGCTAGGGTGTAGGCGTTGGAGGGTAGGGGTTAGCAGGCAGGGCCTGGGGGTGAGGTGTTAGAGGGTAGGGGCTAGAGTCTAGGGGTGGTTTCAGACACAGCCCATGACTTCCAGACATGGCGCCTGTGGAGAAGAGTGCAGCTGATAACCACTCACTGAGGATGTGGCATATTTCAGGCCACTCCGGCTGCTTGGCCAGGATGTGTCGGAGTTTGGAGCAGATGTGGACGCGGTTGACATAGTCCAGGAGGATGCGGATCACCATCCCTGACAGGTGCATGACGCAGCAGAGGCTGATGAACTCACAGAACTGGAGGACAGGACACAGAGAAGGTCAGGAACTTGAAGTGAAATGACTGAGAGTCCGCTTATTGCCTTCAAGGCTGGTTGAATAGAACACGTATCCTTGTTCTCTGGTACTAAAATAGAAACTATGAAACTCAGAAATGCCATCAATGCTATTTTACAACTCACTGGGATTTTTCCATCCCCCTGGTCTGCGTCCTCCGAGGCGTCGTCATGGTGACACTGGAAGCATGTCTCCGCCCTGTAGCCGTTGTTGAGCAGCAGCCTCATCATCACCTCGTCCTTCAGGCAGTACTGCAGCGCCGTGGGGAAGGCCGTGTCGCTCACCACCGTGAAGTAGCAGTTGACGTCGGCCTTGGCCTCCAGCAGCAGCCGCACGATGTCGCAGCGGCCCGAGCGCACGGCCACCAGGAGGCAGCACAGCGGGTCCAGGTCCGTCTTGGCCCCCGCCGCCAGCAGGATCCTGGTGCAGTCCACGTCCCCGTTGGACACGGCGAAGTACAGGGCGCTCCTCCTCATGTCCCGGTAGTTCTCCGAGTTCCTGGAGCTCATGCGGTAGTTGACGTCGAAGCCGTGGGACAGCAGCAGCTCCAGGCAGCCGCTCCGGCCCCCCTCGGCCGCTGAGTGGACCGGGCTCTGACCCGCCTCCTTGATGGCCCGCTTGTTGGTCACAGGTATCAGCATCTTCAGGACGCTGTGGGGAAGAAGGGAAGAGCGTGGTTCACAGGGGGTGGAAGCCACACCTGTGTTCTACACCACGGTCTTCTGAGTTGTCTGTGCCTATTCCAGCTGTGGAATCCATGGGTAGTGATGTGATGTCACCACCCATGGATTACCCTTATGTATATACGTAACTTTGGAAAATCAACTGCAAAGTCGGTATCTTGGGTAATCATGCAGCCTTTGTGGACATGTCTCAAGTCAGAGAATAAAAGAGTTTTGTTGATTTATTGTAAATGATGCGTAAATATCAGGGCTTTCAAGGCATCAAGTGCTGGGGACAGCCTGGCTTTACTGGTGAGACATGCACTGACCACCTTGATCATCTTCAACATGTTTTGTGTGTTTTATGTGCAAAGATTTTTTTCTGTTATGTAACATCTTGGTGCAGAAACGCAATCTGCACGACCTTTGAACTGTGAGCATTTGTATTTTGTGTTTATGTTGGGACCAAACTCAGAGCCTCTGTAATTTCATTGTAACTCTAACGTGTCTTGTCTGTTTTGTATTTGAGGACTTTGAGTGTCTTGGCTCGGTCTGAGCTCTCACTCACTGGTAGTGTCCGGCGTGCGCGGCCTTGTGGATGGGCAGGTGTCCGGTCACGCTGGGCAGGTTGGGGTCGGCTCCGTTGTCCAGCAGCAGCTGGATGCAGGCGGTGTTTCCTGAGCCGGCCGCGTCCAGCAGGACACTCTCCCCGTTACAGGCCTGAGAGTTCACCCTGCTGCCTGGAGCGGCCCACACCACAGAGAGGCTCAAGCACGCTGCTTCCTCACGCTGCACGTCAACAGCCCGTGATGTCGGTTTTTGGGGGGATGTATGTACTATTGTGAATATATTTTACAGTTTTTCTCAAAATGAAAGTGATATTTCAGTATATTTCATAATTCACTATGACACTGGTAAAACCTCCTATTGGTAAATGAATGTGTATGTGATTCCTTATACAGGAATAGGAATATTGTGGTTTTCTGACTCAAAATTTCAGTCAAGTCGTCATCAAACAATTTTGAAGGCATTGTGTCTAAGTTTCATTTGTATTTCAGGGATTTTTGGCAGCTCGCCATCACCAGCTAAGAACCCAAGATCTCCTCAATCAAAAACTGCTGTAATCATCAGATTCTCACATTTCCGATGGTACCTGAATGCCCCTCATCCCTGATTTCAGGGTTGCCACCCCTGGCAGCCCCCTGGACACAGCCCTGGTATTGCTGTACTATGATGTGTAGTATGTGCTCTGGTCTATGACAGTGAGGGCTCTCAGACTGACCACAGCTCAGCAGGATCTCCGCCACCAGCACGTGTCCGTGCTCCGCGGCCACGGCCAGCGGCGTCACCCCCATGGCGTCCCTGTGGTTGACCCGGCCGCCGTTCCTCAGCAGCAGCATCAGGATGTCCATGTTGCCCAGCTTGGCCGCCTCGTGCATCGCCGTCCACTTCTTCCGGCAGACCTGGTCCACCCAGGCGCCCTGGGACACCAGGGTGTAGGTCATCTCGTAGGAGCCAGACCTCACAGCTGCAACATGCATTTACATGCACTCATTTAAATGGACGTTTGTTTGTTTGTTTTACCCAAAACCAGTGTAGCAATTAATATCGCACTATATTCTTCAGAATTCAAAGGCTTAATAGTGCAATGATGTGAGAGTTAGGAAGTAGCTTAGAGGAAAAATCAGGAGGAGAAGGATGGCTACAGAGTATATCAAAACTAAAAGTAATTTTGCCAGTTTTCTTAAAAACTGAACTGTTTAGTTCCACTGAACTGTTCCATGGGAGTTTTATGGTTGTACACTACTACTATGATACTTATTATACAACAGCTATGCTATATGATATCACATGATATGACATGGTATGGCATTACATAACTTACTATTCATGAATATGGCATCACTGTTATTGTTATATTTAGCATAGACAGATGATTACTATTATATTTAATTTTAATTGTTAGTTGTAGCAGTAGTAGAAGTAGTAAAAATTGTATAGATATTTCATAGAATATAATATATAATGAAATATATCAAGAAATATTGGAGTAAACTCAAATTGTGCAGGTACTGTAAGGTAGAAAGCCTCTTTGGCCTTACGTAACATCACCATAAACACATAAATAATGCAAAATCACTTTAATATAATAATATCACCTAAACAAACAGACTAGCCTGTGTGTGTGTGTGTGTGTGTGTGTGTGTGTGTGTGTGTGTGTGTGTGTGTGTGTGTGTGTGTGTGTGTGTGTGTGTGTGTGTGTGTGTGTGTGTGTGTGTGTGTGTGTGTGTGTGTGTGTGTGTGTGTGTGTGTGTGTGTGTGTGTGTGTGTGTGTGTGTGTGTGTGTGTGTGTGTGTGTGTGTGTGTGTGTGTGTGTGTGTGTGTGTGTGTGTGTGTGTGTGTGTGTGTGTGTGTGTGTGTGTGTGTGTGTGTGTGTGTGTGTGTGTGTGTGTGTGTGTGTGTGTGTGTGTGTGTGTGTGTGTGTGTGTGTGTGTGTGTGTGTGTGTGTGTGTGTGTGTGTGTGTGTGTGTGTGTGTGTGTGTGTGTGTGTGTGTGTGTGTGTGTGTGTGTGTGTGTGTGTGTGTGTGTGTGTGTGTGTGTGTGTGTGTGTGTGTGTGTGTGTGTGTGTGTGTGTGTGTGTGTGTGTGTGTGTGTGTGTGTGTGTGTGTGTGTGTGTGTGTGTGTGTGTGTGTGTGTGTGTGTGTGTGTTACCGAGCAGCAGCGGCGACTCGTTCTTGCTGTTGGTGTTGTGAGGAGACGCCCCGTACTCCAGCAGACTCCTCACGTTGAGGAGCAGCCCGGCCTTCACGGCCAGGGTGAGCGCCGTCTCCCCGCCCACCACCGTCCTCTCCTCCAGGCTCAGGCCCTGCGTCGCCACTGGCACACACACACGCACACACACACACACACACACACACACACACACACACACATTCCCACTGCTCACATCACACAACTGGACATGCAGAGCGAGCAGGTCGGCCAGTGGAACCTGCTGGCTGACCTCCTCTCTGGAGGAGGAGGGGGGGGGGGGGTGAGGGGGGTGGGGGGGGCATCGGAGGCTGTTTTCAGACCGATGACATCAGCTGTCATCGGCTGAGGGAGGGAGGGCAGAATTGTTTCCTATTGAAGTTTTTTGTGGTTTGCATTATTCCAGGTAGCCATTAATCTGATGACTGATAGTCTGCTGCTCGTAGTCGGTGCCTCGCCAAACACTTCTAGTTAAATTTAGTCATTTACCAGGTGCTTCTATCCAAAGCAACTTAGCATAGGGGGACTGATATTCAAGCTGCATCACAACAATAAACAACAATGAATACTGCTCCACATTCTTCAGGTTACCAGGGCATGGCACTGAACTAGTGGAGGTTATGTGTTGTATAACTGTTTGATTTGAACATCTACGTGTTCGTCTGGTTTAGAACAAAAGACATTTTCAGCAGAACTTTTCATGCATGTGTGTAAAAATGATGATTCTGAAATCCAATGATGTTTATGTTTCAGCTTCCTGATTTTAGCCTACGTCACATGACGTCACTGACTTGTTCCGCTGCCTCCAAGTGGCCAAAGTTTTTAACATTTGCATCTCTAACGTAAGATTTTAACTAAATCTACATCATGCTGACAAATGTTCTGCGACTGCTCTAACAAGTCCTCACATGCACTGCAGCATCATCAAACAGACCATATAAAGATGAGATGAAACAAAGAGAGACTTGGTATCTAATCTGCATGACTCACATCTCAGCACGGTCTGCAGGACCTCCAACACCGGCTGGGCCGCGGCCCGGTGGAGGGGCATCCAGCCGCGGCTGTCCGTCTCCCTGAAGGCGAAGGTGTGCCTCAGCATCTCCCTGAGCACCGACACCTCACCTGGTCGCCACGGCAACGGCACCGCACAACAAAAGGAGACGAGAGAGAGAGAGAGAGAGATGCTGAGCTGAAGCACTGCTCTATTCTGTTTATCTCTCTCCACTGTGAAAACAATGCTTCCTCCTCCTCCCACTGATGCTCTGTTTATTTATCTCCCTCTGTCTGTCACCCTGCCAGCCTCCTCATGCCTGAGCCGCCCTCACCTACCAGCCGGGCCAGCTCATGACTCCCGGCGGGGGAGCCAGCAGCTCAGCTCACGCTGCAGACACGCAGCTGAAGGTATTTGCAGCGTGCCACTCAAGCCTCACCTTGCTCGATGGCAGCCAGGACTCTCAGGTTTTCATCTGTCGCTGCTGCTAAGCTGAGAGCAGAGAGAGACGGGGAGCACGGGGAGGTCAGCGAGTTTGTCATTACATGTCTGATGGGTTCGGAGGTTTGGATGCGGCTCCTGTACCTCGCTGCAGATTTCAGGAAGACATCCTGGCAGGAGTCTTGGATGCTGAGTTGGATGATGTAGTTGTTGAGCTCCTCATCACCGTAGTCATCATAGGTGTTCATGCCTCTGCAGGGAGGAGACACAGAAGATGGGAAATGAGTATTTTTTTTCCTGACTTTAGCACATCCTGTCATCAGGATTCTTATCCAATCGTGTGTTGGATAAAGTCAGTAAGAAAAGACTAAATGTGATGAATATCTTCACTGAGGGATTACCTCTACAGCTTTTTCCTTTAATCATAAGATTATCTGCCTGGGTGACACAAACGCAGATACAAAGCAAATAGACAGGGTTAGAAACTGAGAAAATTACTTTATAACAGTGGTTGAAAATGTTTTTCATAATGGTGTCCACATTTTGATCTTTGCCGTATTCAACATTTTTCTTATCAAACTCTGGTAGCAACCGGCATTTAGGGATCAAAAGAAAAGGCTGAAGGAAAGTGTGTCTAACTGTCTGAACAACACCAAACATGACATTTAAGAACAAAGCCAGGAGCTAGAGGAGGTTAAAAAGCAGAGCTGAAGCCTGAAGACATCCCTGGCTGTCTGTGATGCTCTGCAGCTGATTGTGTCTGAACATCAAACAGATTCTTGGTCTTTGTGACACTGATGTGATGTAAGTGTTGCAGTAAACAACTAGATGAAAAGACGATGTTCCAGCAGTTAACCTCTCAACAAAAGGTGAAACACACACATTCCCATTTCCCAGGAATCTCCCTGGAATTCTTCATTCATGTGAGACAAATACGCTTTAATTTGTATAATTTCTGGAGAAATGTGAAGCCTATCCAGAGAATTTTGAGGTGAATGAAAATAAATCTGAAATGATTCACAGATAAATGTTTCCATTATAGATTAGATGAATATTTCCTTGGTTTTAAATTGAGCAAATTTTCCACACGTCTAGAAATCAGCTCTGAGCTCCAGACCTGAGGAACACAGCATCATCACCATCACCATCACCATCACCATCACCATCACCATCATCATCATAGCAGAGGACAAATGTTCCAAACTTGTCAGACCAAGGATCAAGAAAACATCTGCTTCACATCAAAGCAAAACGACCTGAAGCCGTGATGACGGATGACACACAGCACATCAATTGGTGTTAGTCCCATAGCTGTTCATTTGATGGCATTCAACACCTCCCCAACACACACACACACACACACACACACACACACACACACACACACACACACACACAGAAACATAAACATAAACACAACAAACATCATCTGCCAGGTGAGAAACCTGAAGATGAACCTGAAACATCTCACCTTGTTAGGTGTTGGTGGCTCACACTGGTGGCTCGCTCTCCGCTAAAATCTCACACACTGTTTATATGTGCGTGTGTGTGTGTGTGTGTGTGTGTGTGTTTGTGTGTGTGCGCAGTATGACCTGGTTTCAGGGGCCTGGCTGCCTGCAGACATACACCCAGGGCAGCGTGGACGACACCTGGCCCACTGATCTTAAATAAAGCCGGGCCTCGGCTGCCATTGTGTGAGCTAAGCCAGGTCTTTGCCAGGTTTGGCGGGAATCCCACATTCAGGATCTCACAATCCTCCGGGGCTCAGGCTACACGGACTCCCGAAGCCAAAGAGGTTCCGCGTCCATTGTTTCGAGGTTAAGCAAAATCAATCGGGTCTATTTTTCTCCCCTCCGCCGTATGAAATGTGAGATGATGGAGGGTTGTGATGTGTGGCAGCTGAAGTGGGAGCAGCGCTCTGTCACATCCAGGCTCTAAATCTTCTTTCATGAGGAAACAGTTTTGTAATTGTTTCCAGGTGTGGTTTGCAACCTTTCTCTGTTCTTTGTGACCCAGTTTGTGACTTTTAATGACTGGCATCGACATCAGGCGTTTTTTTTTTTTACTTTATTCCTCCCATTTTGTGTCAACATCTTTCAGCTTTTCCAGTACTTATGACATAAAACCTGACTGAGGTGATAAACCTCTGGTTTCATGCATTTCTACACAGTTTGATAAATAATCACAGAGTAACAGGAGAATCAGGGTCAGTCATTCAGGAATTTGGGAGTGAGGAGCAATGTGAGCAGATGTCAAAGTAAAAAACATGTCAACATGTCAAACATGAAGTCTAAATCCAGGCATTTCTAATCAGAAAAAACGCCCAGTTGAACACCTAATATATGAGAACGATATGAGAATATGAAAAACAAATGCAAGGCATGACATTTTCAGAACAAAAACACTGAATCTGAATTGCAGCTGAAAATAAAACCAACAGGTTGTCAAATGGAGTGACAAAAAAAACTGTTTGCCTGTGCACCGAGGTAAACATCAGAGCAGTGTGTAAAGTACACACATTATACGGCAAATAAAGCATCAGCACAAATACATTAAATCATGTATTAGTATGTTGGTTTGTAACATTCCCTGTCTAATTCCAGCTCTGTCAGCTGGCCAGTTGAATCCTAACCCTGTCTGCTAGGTGCTAGCTAGTGCTAACAGACGGTTAGCTGCAGACTGGTTGAATTGAATAGCTGTGTGTGTGTGTGTGTGTGTGTGTGTGTGTGTGTGTGTGTGTGTGTGTGTGTGTGGACTGGAGGATCTGTGGGGAGCCAGCGGACACCCAGCAGCAGATTAGCAGAGCTTTAGGGGGGCCGCAGCGTCGCCTCCTCTAGATCTCTGACTTAAATAGCATTGTATAGATCAACATAGACCTACAGAGCAGGAGACTGTAACGCCGCTAACATTAGCGCTCACGTCAGCACAGCTACCGCTACCTGTCTTCATACTGGACGTGTGAATCAGCTGTTCACCTCCTGCTCTATGTTGCACATCACTAAAGTCACCGATGCCAAACTTCTGGACGTGTTCTTTTTTGTCTCTTTGTTTACTCTCTTTACTCTACTCTCTCTGTCCTAAACTTCTGCCAGTGCAGTGCTAAACTGCACTGGCAGAAATAACAAGGGTGCTTATCACTGGTATTAGTGTTTTTCAGGTGAGGAGGGATGGATTGACGAGTGTCTATGTCTACGGAAACAGAATTACAATGACCACTGATGACCTCTGATGACCCCCGATGACCCCACGATAACTCCAATGCCCACTGTGCAACATTAACTTAACACTGATGTGGTAGATTCAAAGTATAGCTACAGATTTCTGAGACCAACTTTTTTTATACATACACCATTTACTCTCACACTTAAAAGTATTGGCATTTAGTCTCTAATTGACTTGAACGTGCATATTTTTTGAAAGTAGGAAAAACATGGGAGAATGTGTCCACACATGGAGAAGATGTGAGTATAGCTTTGTGTTTTTAGTGCGTTTAATTGATTATCCTACAGGAACCCTCTGGCTGTGAGGTAACAGCAGAGTCACAGATTGAACCTGAGGTCCAAAGACTGGACAGGAGCAGAGACGCTATTTGACTGGATTGATTCACTGTCCCACATTGTGTTGAAACTGTGCACGCGGCGAAGAGTGACGTCTACCGTTGCTGTGGCGACGCGCCGTGTTGCGTTGCTATGGCGACGCGAAGCCAGCTCAGTTAACTAAAGTTACGGAGCAGCGCTGGTTCGCCCTTTTCCTCGTGTCGTTGATCTCACCTGAGGACAGGTGAGTAGTTACCAGTTAACAAGGACTAATCAATGCTGTAGCACCAACTTGACGCGGCTGTTTATTGGACTCTGTGTCTCCTCTTTCAGGAAAGTTCACAGCTAACGTCCTGTTAGCTAATAGGCTAATAGACTGCTATGGAGGAGGAGAAAGGAGGAGATGAAGAGCATGGAGTATCTCGTCCACCAGAGACAAGCCCCCAACCAGAGGGAGTTTCAGTTGAGCCTCCGCCAGAGGACGGCAGAGGGTCTGGAAGAGGTGGGGATGAGGAGGGGGGAGCTAATAGGTCAACCACAGGTAGGTCATTTCAGTCTTATCCAAAGTGCCCCTTCGTAATAATGCAACGGCACTCATACTGTAGCATGTTGGGGGTTGGGTGTGAGGAGTGTCCCATCATGCCGTGGGACAGTAGGATTCAGGTTAGTTCCAGTTAGTTTTGTTTGATAACTGCAGATATTGTCTGTTACATGTTTTGAGTGCTATTGTCGTGTTTCCTGACAGTTCTTGATGTTGGTAATAACTGTTATGGGGGAAAGGACATTTTGCCACCATAAGTCAAGTTGTTGAGAGGTTGATGACCTCTCAACCTTACCTCATTGTGTGTAAACTATGTGTGTTTAATCAAAAGCTTACAGGAACCAGCTCACCAGTGGTAGAGTGGTGTATGGGTCATAAGAGTAACTTCAAAAGCAAAGTTGGTCATATCTGTAGTGTGGCATCCTTACAATTTCTTGTAGTAATAAAAACAAAAAGACTCGGTAAGGTTTGCTGGCTTCAGTAAACCTGATTGTTTACGTTTTTACAAGTTTTATGGGTTTTGTTTATTCTTGTATGTTATTTGTTGTTCTTTTTTAAACATTTTCATTAAAGGGCAAAATCACTGAATTTAACAACCTATTGAAGAAGACAAACTAAGAAAGGCAAATGCTGCCAACGTCTGTTTGTGAACCATCCTTTGATATCACTAGGATAGGACTAATCAGTCCAGGTAAAATAGTGCCCTGTTGTTTTCGTTGCTCTTACTAACCCAGCTTCTGACCTTATTTTGATGTGTTCTGTTGTGCTGTGATATTCATTATGTGCCTCAGCTGCTGGACACAACAGTTTCTCTTCTGGAATAAATGAAGTACTTATCTGTCTACCCAGATGCTGAGCAGCCTCAGGATCCTCAGACAGAAGACAGTGTTGGAAACGCCACAGCCACAGGTCAGATTCAGTCCTGTGTACGTCAGCATCATCACTTCAATAGCTGATTTATTTTCATGTTAATCAGTTTATACAACATCATATATTGTCAAACTGTGCATCACACTGTTCCACAGTCCTAATGACCAATGTCAGTTACTTACTTCCAAAAAAATACATGCAGTACAAATACATGCAAGTATAAAGTATAAAGTAATCAAAAAGATGCTCTGCTGTTCCTAATGTCTACTGTTCCTATGTGTGTGTCTTCAGTGAAGGTGGTGCTGCTCCCAGAAGGTCATGTGATGACCGTGGCCTTCGCCATTGGGCTCAGCATCAAGGAACTGAAGCATCACCTCGCTCTGGAGCTCAGGGTTCCTGCTGACGTGCTGCAGATCTCTCTGGATGGTACGAAGCCGAGAGGATGAGGAGCAAATTAGGAGGATGAAGCTTTTCCAGTTATGTTTGGTTCAAAGAACTGTATTCAAGGCACCTCAAGCAGCTGTGCATAAACACAAGAAAAACAATACAATGATAGGCTGACACTTCTGAAGATACTATAGCTTCAGCATCTTCTCTTTCAGGCAACATGGTGGAGGAGCAGCAGAGCCTGATGGAGCTCGGTGTCCGGCCTCACAGCTCCACCCGCATGGAGATGAGCTCCACAGACCCGACCGCTCACCCACTACGCCCCCTCCGCCCCCCAGAGCAGGACAACATGCCAGATGTAATCACTGTACGAGTCCAGACAGGTGGGACGTGATGTAAACATCTGGATGGATGGATGGATGGAGGGATGGAGGGATAAATGGATAGATAGATGAGGGCATTTGAGCCACATGAACTCCATATAACATGTCTGGACTCTTCTATCTAAACTGAACACTACATTCCTTGGATGGCTGGATTTTTCAGATGAAGGTGAGTTCCAGGAGGTGGTGGTGGAGATTGAGCGTCCGAGCCATCAGATGCCTTTCCTGGGCGGCTACAGACACAAGCTGACCGGAGTGAAGTACCACAACTGTGCTGTCCAGACCCTGGCCAGGAAGAAACCCGACAAAGGAGTGGTGGTCTACAGCCGGGACACACAGGTATGGTGTGCATACCTGCATCCAGGAGGGAACCAGTTAGTGCAGAGACAGAACTTCAAACTGACTAAAAACCAAGGAAAGTTTAATGTTAAACATAAAACTACACAAACCAATAAGAGAGAGAGAGAGAGTGTGTATGCGCGCATGCCTGTGTGTGTGTGTGTGTGTGTGTGTGTGTGTGTGTGTGTGTGTGTGTGTGTGTGTGTGTGTGTGTGTGTGTGTGTGTGTGTGTGGTGCATTCAAAGGTCACTCATTACTGCAGAACATTGTTCTCGTTCAGCCATAACATGATTTCATGTGCAAATGAAAGAATCTAATTAGAGGCGCTTTAAATGAGCCGCTAGAAGACGGATGGTCACAGCTCGTCCTCTGTCATGAACGCCTTCTTCCTGCTCTGTGTTCCTCCACCCATGAGGAGGTAAATCAGCAAGACCTTAGTGTTTGTTTGACCTCATCGACACATGATAAAAAGCTGTTTCCAGGTGTCAGTTATCATATTGACTTCTTTGACGTTGTTTCTGTATATTTGTGGAACTTCTTTAAGATCTGAGATCTTACATGACATGAGAGTTTTATCTTTGTTCTGATATACCTCACTTTAGTGCTGCAGCTTTGTTAAAGTTCATTATAGTCAGTGAATCTACTGTTGATCAGTTGGGGTCTATACAATGCCAGAGAGGTGCAACATGGTAGCTGGGTGAGAAATGATGAGTTATGAACTGGACATATTGGAGAAGCCAATACAATGATTACAATGATACTTGTGCACATCCAGCAAATGCTACTTCCACGTGGTGTTTTCCATGAAGTTGTTGCTAGGACACCCTGAACATTAACATCCTGAGGTCCTTCAATCATATCAGGAGACTTCACTCATGGTTTCCAGATGGATCCACAGGGATGGGGTGGAGAGGTGCCCTCTGTACCTGCTGCCATCAGGCATTTCCATTCTTCCACAAATAGTAGATGAGCTGCCAGGCGAATTAATTTACCTGTGGAGATCACTGACATCATTCTTATTCCTACTGTCTAACTATTCCTATTCATATTCCTATTCCTGGTCCTATTCCTATTCTTCCTATTCTTCTTCCTAACACTGTCACCTCACAGCAAAACCATGACCTGGGTTTGACTCCTGGGTCAGACTGGGGACCTGCGCAGACTCTTAACTGCTCCTAGGTGTGTGAGAGAGTGAAAGGTGTGCGTGAATGTGTGTGTGTGTGTGTGTGTGTGTGTCTATGAGTGTGTGTGTGTCCTGTGATGGGCTGGTGACCTGTCCAGGGTGTATTCTCTGCCCTCACCCAGTGAACATTTGAGAAAGGCTTGACCAGAGGCCTGTAGCACTACCAACCAAAAGGGAAAAGATGATGGATGGATGGAAAATGCTAGAAAATCAAATGCTATTAATTATCTAATAAATTCTCACAAGACAATTCCAGCAGCTCTGGATATTGTATGCTGCTTATCACATGGAGAAGGCTTTGTGATTCAGATCTCCTGATGTGGCGACAGGGTCTAATAATAGTGAGTTTATGTGGAATGACAGCTGTGATCATCGAGTCCTGAACCAGCAGCTGCAGCTGCACAGACTAACAAATGAATTCTCCACAGTTCTGTGGTGAGACCCCAGACTGTGTGTGTGTGTGTGTGTGTGTGTGTGTGTGTGTGTGTGTGTGTGTGTGTGTGTGTGTCCTCATCAGTCTCACCTTCACCCCCTGCACACAGCTGCCCCCTACCTCTGGATCGACCCACACACAGCCTGGAATAGAAGCACAAACATTCGGTAATGAAAGAGTTTGGCTCATTACAGAACACATTCTAACTGAACACACACACACACACACACACACACACACACACATACACACACATCGCCACAGTAATGAGACCTGTGTGTGTCTGTGTGCACTGTGATGAGATGACCTAACGCACACACACACATATCACACACCACCACAGACAAATCGTAGGTGTTTTTCTGCCCTTGTTTCTTGTTGCGCCTTATGATTCATGTATCATAAACAATGAGAGGAGAGTAAACAGAGTATTTATGTAACAGTGATTTCAACAGTTGACCTCTAACCTTTGGCTGTGGCTGTTAGTTGCTTGGAATTGCTCAACTGCATTGCTCCATGTCTGAGTGAAACTCTCCTCAAACGCTTCGATCCTTCTCCTTCAGCATGGCAAGCACTTGTCCCAGTCACAGTGTCGGTCTGTATCACAGTATCAGTCTGTCACTTCAGCCTCCTGTTTGTCCCTGGTGGGCCCCTGTACAGCAGCATAGCTCTCTTCCTCCAAATTCAAATGGCTATTAAATCAGAACTGTGGGAAGAGTTTATAAGAAACCAAAGAAAAAACAACATTTTTCAGAATGAAGGAGCTGCCTGAGGATCCCAGGAGGAGCTCTGCTGTGCTGGGTGTAGCAGGTGAGGAGCAGGTGAGGGCTGCTCGCAGGCTTTATTCAGGCTTCCTCGTTAACTCAGAAAACAACTGGAACACTCTTTTTTTGTGAACAACTTTTATCGGAATTCAACATAATGATCATGCTACTGCAGGAAACAAATGGAGGGAAAAATGAGATGAAAAGAGGCTTTAGAACGACTTTCACCTTTTCTGGTCTTTATCATTGTTTCTCCTTAAAACTCAATTAGAGCAGGTTTAACCCTAATGTCCTGACATGGCCTGCTAATATTTCACTTTCATTTGGCTATATATATTATACCAAATTAAGTAATAAGTTAATTATCTGATTTTCATGTATTTTTTTTGTTTGATTAACACAATGTTATGAGGTCAAGAGGAAACTGAAGGGAAAAACACATTTTTCCTCCTGTCTGTACTGAGATCTTTTATCACTCTGACTTCCAATCAGAAGAATCAAATACTGAATTTCTTTGAGGATTTATATGTCGTAACTTAAAATAAAATGAGATTCTCAAATATTTTCAAGATTTTTTTACGTGTTATCACAATCATGGATATGTCAAAACTAGTAACAAAATATTTTCTTTTTTCAGGATCACGTTCAAACCTTTCTATCAGAATCTACCGTCAGTGCACATTTTTTGTATTGCACAGCCATAACAGAATATGATTCTAATAAATGAATGTGATACATTGATACAGCTCTAGCCTTTACTGGATGTTTTCCTCTCTGACAGTAAGTTAGGGGTTTCTGTCATTCTGAAGGTCAAAGATCAGCTGGAGTTTGAGTGGAGGCGTCTGCGGCCTCAGCAGCAGGTTCTGTGTGGGATTAGACTCCTCCTGACTGTAATCTGTCCCTTGTCTCTGTGCTTGTGCTGTCCATGGGGACACTGAGCCGACTCGGCCGGGGACGATAGGACTGTGACACTGTCGTCCGTGCTCTCAGCTCATCGCCCCCCCGACGTCTGGCTTCATGCTCCAGCTGGATGCGAGTGAACGTGTGAGCTGTCCTCCTGGCCTGCGCTGCCCCCGGAGTTTAAGGGGCCATCAGTAATTAATGGCTCCTTTTTTTGGCTACTTTTAGCTCCATCGGTCTGTGTCAGCTGGCCATGGAAAGCCCACGTTTCATTTCCTGCAGGGAAAACTCAATTAAAGAGCCTGAAGCCTGAGGTGACCTGAGCTGTGGCTCTGAGGCCTGCTGTGCTGCATTACACAGCTCGTTCATATGCAGCCAGTCTGCCTGGAGGCTGCTCTGCTCAGATCAGCACACGCTCTGCTCTGGACGTGTCTGGGTTAGGTGTATGAGGCGCTGCATGTAAACATTCACTCACATCATATTTACATCACTGTCGCCTGACACAGAAACCCATGGAAACAGCTTGTGACTTAAAATCATTAAAGATAACAAAAGTACATGTGAATGTTAAATCTGCATTTAAACATGAAATCTAAATCTAAAGGAAGCTAAAATGAGCTAAATGTGAGAACAGCAAGTTGAGTATTTTGAGGCTGAACTTCCTGTGCCCTGAGAGTACAGGATGTGAGACGTTTCCTCTGATTCTTTACTGTACACATTTCATTCATTTCAGACTGAAAGCATTTCTTTCATATGTCATTCTTTTTTCTTTAATGCAGATAAAGTTATCCACTCAAGTGTGACAAAACTGAGCTGGATTAAACAGGATGTTTCAGACAGATAATCTGATATTCTATGACCCAATGTCCAGACAGGAAACTCTAAGCGGCTTTTTAAGCTTCAAATAAGTGTTCAAACAGACCAGGATCCACAGGGCTCCTCTCAGACATCCTGAATGGAGCTTCTATGGCAGGTGATATCAGAGCGGTACGTCCTAAAGTCTCTGCCTGTGTCTGTGTCTCTGTCAGACTGTCCAGGTGAAGTCTCAGGCCCAGCAGTGTCCGGTCAGCGTCTCCACCCAGACCAGCACGCCTCAGTGCTACATCTCCAGCCAGAGCGACCAGGAGCTCGTCCCGGGCAGATACGTCACTGCTGAGGAGCATCACAGCAGGAGGCTGAGAGCTGTGGGTGACCTGAGCTGACCTGAGCTCTGACAGACGAGGCCTGGCGCTGTCCATCAGTGTTAGGACACGTCCACGTTAACTAGCTGCTCGTCTCCGTCCTCTGCTGCTCCCACCCAGGTGATGCTGCTGCAGTCCTACGCTCGCTGCTGGCTGGCCCGGCAGCAGGTGGAGCGCATGAGGAGGGAGAACGCCCAGTGGAGGGCCTGGTGGGAGCTGAGGGAGACGAAGTGGAGGGAGGAGAAGGAGGAGCATCTCAGGAACAAGTTCCAGCGCTGCATCAACCCCCAGAGGAGGGAGGACCTCGACCTGCAGTACCACGCCCTGGAGAGTAAGAGCTGGTCCAGCTGTTTCCATCACCCCGAGAGATGAGAAAAGACTAAATACCACAATGAAAACTAGGAATGTCGATGGTGTGTGTGTGTGTGTGTGTGTGTGTGTGTGTGTGTGTTTAATGGTGTGTGTGGAGCCAGAGTGGAGGCGTGAGGAGGAGCAGCGCATCAACTCCACCCTGCGAGGAGCTGAGAGGAAGGCGGCGCTCTGGGCGCTCCTGGAGGAGGAGCAGAAACGCATCGGCACCATCAGCAGCTACCGCTTCCCCGTCCAGGGCTACGACTACGACAGCTCCGTCATGAAGCTGCTGGACAAGGTCAGAGGTCAACCTGTTTATCCTCCCCCTGTGTTCAGCACAGCACTAGTGGTACGCCCCAAAGCCTAGACAGTCAGATATGTGAGCAGAGTTCTCTGTTTGTGCAAAAGCTTTCATTCATTACAATTTCAAACACATCCAGGGCCCTCAGACGTCAGCCAGACAGCAGATACACACACTCCTAACACACCAACACACACACACACACACACACACTGGACGCTTCTGACCTCTGACATCTAACTTGTTGGCCATCAGTCCTTATATCTCTGTATACTGTCTCGCCTCTGCCAGTCTGTCCATCCTGGCTGACGATCCCCTCCTCTGTCTCTCTCTGAGGTTTTTTGAGGGTTTTTCTTGGGAGTCGTTCCTCAGTTCTTTCCGAGGGTTAGGGTTGGGGCAGGGGGTGTTCACTATGTCACTTTTCTGGACATATCGTTGCTCACTTTGTGCCTTGAGATAACGTCTGTTATGAATTGGCAGTTAAAATAAAGTTGAGTTGAATTTAATCAAACCAGAGTAACAACCGACCAACTTCAAGGAGGGCTGAACATGGCTAACATGAACGTAAAGAAAACTCTGAGTCAGTGTGTGTGTGTGTGTGTGTGTGTGTGTGTGTGTGTGTGTGTGTGTGTGTGTGTGTGTGTCAGAGTGCAGCTCCTCGGCGGTGGTATGGAGCAGACGGTCGCTCCATTGAGATGGAAAACCAGGAGAACATCAGAGCCAGAGAGCTGCGAGACCTGTACCGTGACCTCACCCAGACTAATGTCAGCCCAGAGGAGAGGCTGCAGCACCTGAGCACGCTCAGACAGACCGTGCAGGTAGCTGTCATACGCACGCACGCACGCACGCACGCACGCACGCACGCACGCACGCACGCACGCACGCACGCACGCACGCACGCACGCACGCACGCACGCACGCACGCACGCACGCACGCACACACACACACACACACACACACACACACACACACACACACACAGGCGTCTCACCTGTTGCTCCCAGGTAGTGGCGTGAGCAGAGCAGGAGGCTCCCTCTACATCTTCGAGACCCGACACATCTGCAAACACCTGCCCTTCAGATGTTCATTTTAGTTAGTCATATGCGAAAAAGAGTGTAAGGAAGTGGAATGTTTTAATTCTGTAAATAATACTTTGTTTAGCTTACATATAAATAAATGACAGACTTTTTTTCTGTTTTTATACATTGCACAAGTTCCCATTTATACTTGTTACTGGTATGTTACCCTTTGGTTTGGTTTGGTATTTGGTTGGTTTAGGTTGTTTCTTGATGTTTTTGTTGATTTGTTTTTATGTTGTTTCTTGGGAACGATGTCTGGACAGGAGCACCCGTGCCCCCTGACCCGGGACATCCTGAGCCTGGTGGACAG
Organism: Karalla daura; assembly: GCA_029224185.1. Classification (NCBI taxonomy): domain Eukaryota; kingdom Metazoa; phylum Chordata; class Actinopteri; order Chaetodontiformes; family Leiognathidae; genus Karalla; species Karalla daura. The sequence continues at coordinate 23,021,105 of CM055196.1, forward strand.
GGAGCTGGACCTGATGGGACGGGGCTTCAAAGCGTCCTTCCTGGAGACGCTGAGGATGAGGACCACGGGGCTGTTCGTCCAGTACGCCAAGACCCCGGCGTTCAACCCCGCAGTGGCCAAGTACCTGAAGGTGAGCCGGGGCACGTCAGCCTGGATGCTGCTGGGTTTACAGTCCATGGAACGTCTCCATATGATGGGAACGTCTCCCCCCAGGTCCCGCTGAACCCCGCCCAGCTCAGAGGAGACATGTTCCTCTGCCCGGGCTGCCGGCGCTACCTGCGCTCCTCGGACTTCAGCACGTCGGCCTGGGCGGGGCTGAGCCGGCGCTGCCGCGGCTGCCTGCGGCTGGAGAACGTGGCCAGGCCGCGCGGCGAGGCGTCCTGCTACAGGAACATCCTGCACAGGCTGAGAGAGGACGAGCTCAAGCTCCACCCCCACGCCACCATGCCCTTCCTGCTGCAGGTGGTCAACCCTAACCCACAGAGCAGAGCGCGACAGAGCCACTGACTGCCAACCCGTTTACACTACGTGGTAGTGACTGGCCTCCAGTGCGTTTCCATGACAGAGTAGCACCGCATCGAGAGCATCCAGTCGTCATAGCAATAATCTAACCTAATAATCTAACGACCAGTGTAACAGGCCGTGTAGTCGAGTAGAGTCAGGTAGTGGAAGCAGGTCTTGACCCCCGGCTGCGGTCCATGTGTCCTGCAGGTGGAGGACGTGCAGTACCTGGTGCAGGTGATCTGGAAGTCGTCCTCGGCGCTGTCTCTCAGCAGCGACCTCTGCAACCTGGTGTTTGTGCGCTGGGACCGCAGGAGCAGCTGGAGCCCCTGGAACTGCATCCTGCTGGCCAAGACGGAGACTCCAGGCCACATGGAGGCCCCGGACCTCCAGCAGGTCTGTACGCACGTCCAGCCACAGTTCAGCTAAAAAGCTGCCTTAGTTCTCCAGAGTGCTGTCGTCTCGGCCTCCTGCCCCTCAGATCCTGTTGGAGCTGGAGCTGGGCTGTGATTGGTCAGGAGCACTGATTGATTCGTGCCATTTTATGTGATTACGCCTGCAGCAGCCATGTGTAGCGCTTCTATCGGCGGCCCAGTCGTTCTGTTCTCACTTCAAACAAATGGCTTCAGGGCTCAGGAGGAAGAGAGCAGCGGCCTCCTCCTCCTCCTCCTCCTCCTCTTCCTCTCTGTGATCTGCAGCCACTCGTCTTGTTCCACATCCTGTCTGGATCGCCGTGTTTTTCGGGGGTCGCCCGCCAAACGAGCCTCGTCTGAGCGAGGCTGAGAGGCAGCGAGGCGGGTGTGGACCTGCCGAGTCGTCTGTCCCGTTCAGCTCGGTTTGTCACGGGGAGGAAGAGGATCCGTGGAGCGTCATGGTCACTTCTCGACTATTATGGAGCAGGAAGATGTGCTCTCAGGTTTTGTGTCGGTGTGGAAGTAGGTCAGCGCTGTCGAGGAGTGACACACAAACCTCTCAGCCCTGCAACACGTGTCCAGCACTATCAGCGGCTCCTCGCTCAGCTGCTCGCTGTGGTTAATATTTGGTGGAAACAGGGTCATTAGTGCCGGTTTCCTGCTGTTGAAACAGGTGAAACATACCTGCAGAAGGTCACATGTCACACTGTGACTGTTTCACAGTCTTTTGATCTATTTCCAGTCCGACCTCTTCTAATCATCACCATTGTTTCCTCCCACCTCTTACCTGCAACAGTGTGTTTTCTATTCAAGCTCATTTTCTGAAATTAAGTCAAAGGACCTGAATGTCGCTGTCCTCATATTACCATATAAAACAAAAAGAAGAAGTTTTCCCATCAAGTTTAGTATGCTTTTTAGTATGAATTAGTGTTAAAAGTGAAAAGAATCAGAGTTATTACTTTGTCTCCTCAGCGTTTAGAATGATGAGTTTCCTGTTGAACAACCCTCATGTTTCTCAGAGTGAGTTTCCCTTTAGTTGTGTTGTTCTCCCTCCATGTGTGTATCTGGACTGAACCATCAGTAGAAACGTGCCAGTGCTGAGCTGCACAGGTTCAGCTGACACACAAACAGAAAAAAAAGTGTTGAGTCAAACTTTGACGACTCGTTGATCTCGAACAGACACTATTTACTGTAGGTGTAGTGCCGTTGGAACTTCCCTGAGGCTGAATCTGCCTTCCTCTCCTGTGTGTGTGTGTGTGTGTGTGTGTGTGTGTGTGTGTGTGTGTGTGTGTGTGTGTGTGTGTGTGTGTGTGTGTGTAGACATACAAGGCAGACTTCATCCAGGCTGTTGAGCGTAAGCACGCTCTAGCTCGCTGCCACTTCAGCTCGATGTTGGTCATGAGGGAGAAGCTGGACGCCCAGCGCCAGGCGGCCCAGGTGGACCTGCTGGAGCCCAAGCCCGTCGCCACGGCAACAGGCCAGCCCCCCATCAGCACCACGCCAGCCTCGGCTCACTGACGGACGCCCTACGGCCCTCATTCCTCCATCACTCACTCCATCACTCACTCACTCACTCACTCACTCACTCACTCACTCACTCACTCACTCACTCACTCACTCACTCACTCACTCACTCACTCACTCACTCACTCACTCAGATTGTCTTATGATTGTTTCCAAACAGTCTCAAAGTAAAGATAAGGAGTTTTGACTCTCAGTTTTGACTTTCAACTCATGTATGTTGGGCTGCTTTTACAAACAGTGTTTTTTCTCTGATCTATTTTAATCAGCTGGTGTTTAGTAATCTGACAGGGTTGCTGCAGTTCTCCAATTGTCCAAGTATCTGTCTATAATCCGACAGGTTTCATCTGATTGATGTTGAAAGCTTTCATTCCTGGTGGCACATAACACGTATTTGATCAGGTTGAATGAGAAGTATGATCTCATCCAGACTGTAGATGTTATGATCAACAGGATTAATAATGCTTAAAAGAAAACCTGGGAACAAAGAAGATAGAGAATCAACAATCAATGAAAGAGCAGTAGCTGCAGGAGTGGAGTGAAGGGTGACTGTCAAAGTTTCTGATGAATCTCCAGCATCTCTGTAGTGACATTCAGCTGATGTGATGTAAGTGAGGAGCTTCCATCAAATTCATGTAGAGAACAAAAGAAGTGCTGCTCGGCCTGAACATCCAAAGCTTCAAGAATGAGTTTCAAGAATGAACCGCATCCTGAAGGTCAAAAGTCACATATCGAGCTAGCAACTGTTTAACGGCCGCGCTCAGACCAGAGAGATAAGAGTTAAAGCAGAGCAGAAGGAAAAGCTCTGAGGAGCTCAGACGCTCCAGCAGCAGATAGTCTGCACTCTGGTGTCACGACATCAGCCTGCATCATCATCTCGTTGCATTCTGAAGCAGATCCTGAGCAAATGTTGACTTAACCCGGTTTAACCAGGGTTTAACCACCTGCAGAGCTGTGGCAAAGCCAGGGTGCTGACACGCTGGAAGAGGCCACGACTGGACAAAAAAATCAGTCCTGACTTTTTTCTCTGACATCTGACATTAAGGTCAGAATTCTGAGAAAAAGGTCAGATTTCTGGCTTTAAACTGAGAATGCTGAGATAAAAAACCTCAGAGTTTAAACTCTGAATTTTTACCTATGAAGTGTTTCTCAGAATTCTCACTTTAAACTCCGATTTCCGCCTATAAAGTCAGAATTCTGAGAAAAAAGTCAGGACTGCGTTTTCCCCCCACAGTGGCCCTACTCCTCTTCTTCCTCCGATGCTCTTCCTGGGCTTGGACAATATCACTGAAGTTCCCAGCGACGCCTGAGGAGGAACAAGATAGAAGTGTGAATGTGTTTTCAGCTCACTGGCCCTTTAAGGCGTCATAAACACTCACCTGTGTGGTTGTGATCTCAGCTGTGTGTCGGGGCAGAGATAAAAGGCTCAGGGAGCTCTCACAGGTATGGACTCCTCACCCGGGACCTGAGGCAGGCAGAGGGTCCACCTGACACCGCGTCCACCACGTCCTGCTCTGTTCTTCACACCTCCTGGAGCTGGACCAGCAGGAGGCTGCAGAGGAGACGGGGAGATGGAGAGCAGGACGCTGAGGAGGCTGAGGAGGCTGAGCAGAGGGTTGTGGAACTATCGCAGCCTCCTTCTGGTGGTTTCCACACCGCTGGTGCTGCTCCCTCTGCCTCTGGTCGTTGGGACCAAGGTCGGTGCCTGCTCCACCTCTAGTGATTCCTTTCTTTATTTCTCTATTACTACATTATTGACTCAGTCTGTGATCAGAAGATCAGGATCTCTTTCACCAAACGTACACAGGAATCTTTCTTGGTATAGCAGAACCACATAATGTTATTTAAAAAGTTACGAGAAAACCAAACAATATATACTATATAGATAAGATGGAACTGGAATACACAGTGACTGGAAAAAGTTAACAAATGAAAACTGGAAATATACAGTGAGTGCAAAGTGGAATGTACAGTGAAGGAAAAACTACACAGTGAGTGAAGAACTGTAATATAGACGATGAGAAAAATAACAACTGGAAACTAGAAACTATGCGGTGGTAAAAACAAATAATAAAAACTGGAAATGGAGTGAAGAACTATAAGATGGAATGCCCGAAATAAGCAGAAAAATACTGTTATACTTTGCTGCTCTGGAAAGGAACACGTTCATCTTACTCATATCAGAATAGAATAGAATCTTCTAAATAGAAAATTCTAAATTCCTTTTAGAATTTGTCCTTTAGTCCTTGTTCAGTGCAAAGGTAGCAATACATAATGAAAAGGTAAAGATAGTACCATGAGGACCTAAAGAAGTACATGAAACCTCACACACCCTCACATGTCCCAGCCGCACACATCCACATTCACATGTATGAGACGTACTAAACTATACTGAAATAATATAATACTGAACTGTGCCCTGGTAGAACCATTAGTGAGGGGACTGCTGTTGGCTAAAAGTGTTTTCTGGTCTGTTTGTCCTGGTTTTTATGGGTCTGTATCTGCTGCCTGATTGCAGCAGCTCCAACAGGTTGTGGCCTGGATGTGACAAGACTGTCAGAACAGAGCTGGCCTCTGTGTGTGTGTGTGTGTGTGTCTGTGTGTGTGTGTGTGTGTGTGTGTGTGTGTGCGCTGCACGTTAATCCAGAAGTGACTTTCCTTTGACTTCAACCTAATTAAAAGAAGAAGAATTAATAAATAAATCTCCAGTTAAAGCTGAACCAGTGGAAAAGCATACTAAACTCTATGGGAAAACTTCTTTCTGTTTTGTATGGTAACATGAGGACAGCGACATTCAGGTCCTTTGACTTCATTTCAGAGAATAAGCTTGAATAGAAAACACACTGTTGCAGGTAGGAGGTGGGAGGAAACGATGCTGATGATTAAAAGAGGTCGGACTGGAAATATCCGGTCAAAGCCGAGTCAGTGGGAAATCGGCCCAGACTTGATCTAAACGTGACATTTCTTTTTGTTTTATGTGTCAGAGTGAGGACGGTTACTCGCCTGTCCCCTCACACGCGCTCCATGCTTTCATCTCCTCCGCTTCATTCGCCGCTTTCATCTCCATAATCCAGTCTTTGTCACAGTCACTGATGTTTCTCTCCAATTATCAGCTTTCCTGGTGAGGAAACAAACCAGTGAGTGAGGGGAGCAAAAACCAGACACATGGCAGAGAATGAGAGAAAGGTTCTTACCATATATGTTTACATCAAAGGGATATGAGGGATAAGAGGTGTGTGTGTGTGTGTGTGTGTGTGTGTGTGTGTCTGCAGGAGGCCCAGTGTGCCTTCGTCTTGCTTCTGATGGCCACGTTCTGGGTGACCGAGGTGATTCCTGTCTCCATGACCGCCATGTTCCCCGCCATCTTCTTCCCCATGTTTGGCATCATGAAGTCCTCCAGCGTAAGTCCACCTGCCCGCTAGAAGACCGAGCTGCTCTATGTGCTCTATATCTCGACCTCTGATGCATGAAGACAGAGAGGACTCGCAGCGGGAAGCCAGATTCCCCACAGTCACGGCTCCCGCTCTGGTTCCCTTCCAGGTGGCGAGGGAGTACTTTAAGGATTTCCACTTCCTGCTCATCGGCGTCATCTGCCTGGCCACTTCCATTGAGAAGTGGGGTCTCCACCGCAGGATCGCCCTGAGGCTGGTCAACATGGTGGGGGTCAACCCTGCATGGTAGGCTCCGCCCCCTCCCATTTTAAGACACGTCTGCGTCTTCAGCCTGATGTGTTAACGCGTGTGTAACGGTGTTCACGTGCCGTCACGTCCAGGCTCATGCTGGGCTTCATGTCCGGCTGTGCCTTCCTGTCCATGTGGGTCCAGAACACCTTGGCTGTGACCATGGTGATGCCCATCGTGGAGGCCGTTCTCCAGCAGATCCTGAAGGCCAAGGATGGAGGAGACGAGGGGGAAGACAACCCCACGCTGCAGCTGGACGGTACGGCTGGATGGATCACACTGATGCTGTGAAGATAACTGTCCAGAGGTGCAAATTAAAGATGCTCCTCAGCCTCTTACTGTTAATTAACACTGTTCATTGACAGCAAAGTGCATTTACAGTACTTACTTTACAAGTAAAATAACATGAGCAACCATTACCTGGCAAATAAAGTCCCGCAGAGACAGAGACGGGTCATGATCAGGGTGTCAAAAGTATGCACGTGTCACTCAAGTAGACGTACAGATACTAGGATACTAGAACACATGCATCTACTTTACTCCTACTTCTACTCCTTACTCCTCTACTCTTACATTTATAAATGGAAGGAGTAGAAAGTACAGATAACTGTGTGAAAATGTGAAGGAGCAGAGGTAAAAAGTACATTGGAAAATAATGACTCCAGTAGAATATAGATAACCAAAGCTTCTACTTGAGTAAGGTAACTAAGTACTTGTACTTGTTACTGTTACCTGAAACCTCTGTTCATGAGGAGCAACGTCCACGTCTGAGTCAAATGTGAGCCACCACGTCCCAGAGTTGAGCAGAATCTAATCATGGCTTCACGCTGGGAGCAGAGCGTCTCGGACGCACACTGAGGCAATTTCCACCCGTTTGCCGTTAATTGGCTCAGAGATTGCCTCTGAAACGACGGCGCCCGGTTGCCATATGAACAGAGGCAGCGGCTGACGGCGGTGTGTTGCTCCCCCTGCAGAACCTGGCGGCCCCGAGGAGAAGATGAAGGAGACGCCGAGGTATGACGAGCCACGATAACAGCAGCTGGTTACGGCCGCTCTTTGATCTGGTCCGGCTCCCCAGTGCTCCCAGTGCTCCCAGTGCTCCCAGTGTTGAATGCTTTTGTCATGGCGGTACGTCCAGTACACGCTGATACTGCAGGTAACTCTGTGTCTGTCCAGTGACCAGAAGAATCCAGAGCGTCCTGAGCAGACCACCTTCACGCCTGTTCAGGTGGAGATAGAGGAAGCTGCGGTTCAGGTAAACAAGCTGCTCAACCAGTCACAAAAATCAGTCGATATCAGGATGTCGAATGTCCAAAAAATAAACAATGACTCAGGATCCTGTTTGAGTGTAATTTTGGGCTGGATTCGGGAGCTCAGATTTCAGGGCTGCCTGGTCACCCTAGACTCCTGGTTTTGCAAAAATGGAATACATTCCTGAATACATTTTAAGGCACGTATTGCCTGCTAGCACTGATGCTAATTCCCTTACTGACATCATTACTATTATTATTATTATTATTATTATTATTGTACTGACCAAAGTCTGTTTAGCCCTGTTAAGAGTTCCGAGCCCCCATGTTGCCTCATTCTGGAGGAAACAGGAGAGTTTTCTCACCCTGATCGCAGTGAGGACTGCTGACTCTCTCTGTTGTCTCACAGGAAGTCGAGGCTCCGCCTGCAGCCGGCGGCGGGGGCGGGGCAGGCGTGGGAGGGGGCGGGGCCAGGCAGGGCCGCATGATTTCTAAAGCCATGTGCATCAGCATCGCCTACTCCTCCAACATCGGGGGCATCAGCACGCTGCCCGGCACGTCACCCAACCTCATCTTCTCCCAGTACATCAACCAGTGAGTGTGTGTGTGTGTGTGTGTGTGTGTGAGAGAGAGAGAGAGAGAGAGAGTCACAAATGGGAATTTGTGTGAATGAGTTTAAAGCAATGTACAAAGATAGATAGACAGACATAGATAGATCCAAAGGAGCTCTGTGCAGTTTAGAAGAACAGGGGGGATGAAAGCCTCCTCTAATGCCTGTGATTACTGTGCTTCCAGGATTTACCCAGACTGTGACGGCTGTGTGAACTTTGGGAACTGGCTGCTGCTGTGCCTGCCCATCAGTGTCATCATGCTGCTGCTGACCTGGGTCTGGCTCTGCTGGCTCTTCATCGGCTCCGAGTGAGTGGATCGCACAGTCCGACCGCCACCCAAAACCTTTAGCCAGTCAGCGCCACGTGCTCCCCGTGTGCTCTCAGCCAATCACAGCCAATAGATGGAGCATTCCTCCATCGCCCAAGAGTAATGTCATCTGTGTGTGTGTGTGTGTGTGTGTGTGTGTGTGTGTGTGTGTGTGTGTGTGTATGTGTGTGTGTGTGTGTGACACACAGCTTCACGTTTCTGTGGCGATGTGGAGGGGAACATTCAGAGGAAGACAAGGCAGCAAAAAGAGTGATAGAAGAGGAGTACAGGTCACTGGGACCCATGAGGTGGCCGCTCACTCACTCATTCATCCATCCATCCATTCATCCATCCATCCATTCATTCATTCATCCATCCATCCATTCATCCATTCATTTATTCATCCATTCATCCATTCATGCTTCTGTTCAGTCATGGTTGAGCTGTTCATTTATTGAACAGATGGTTCCTGCCTTTACGCTCACTCATTAACACTCATTCATTCATTATTCATTCATGTTTTTTCTTTATTTGTAAATTTGTTAATCCATTATTTGAATTCTTATGTCACAATCACATCACAGTTTTTAGTTAATACGTATTTGTTTTTCAGTCAGTCAGTCAGTCACTCACTCATCCAGTTGTTGATCAGTTCGTGTCTTGTCATTCAATTCCACAGTCGAGCAAAGATATGAGTTTCTACAGCATTATATACTAACTTAGCTGTATGTCCAGTTATTTCATAATAACTATTCATTCATTCATTCATTCATTCACACCCCCCCCCCCCCCAGTTCTCAGGAGGTCTTCACGGGCGTGGTCTTCCTGCTGATGGTGGTGCTGTGGTTGACCAGGGCTCCAGGCTTCATGCCCGGCTGGTTGTCTCTCTTCCCCAGGTCAGTCTGTCAGAGCTGCAGGTAGTCCGCCCCCAACCTCCAGAACAAACCTTCTCAGAAGCCAAACTTGGCTTTGATCTGCTCGGCTCTTTGATGGGAGTGATGCAGCTTCTCTCTGCCTTCGTCTCGTTCAGTCGCTCAGGCTTCATCACTGAAGCCACCGTAGCTCTGCTCCTGGGCCTGCTCCTCTTCATCGTCCCCGCTCACACACCCTCCAGGAAATACGGTAAATACCGCGCAAAAACAACCAGCAGGTCATGAGAGGTGTAGCTACCTTCATCCACTGAGGTAACTTAGTTTTTCCACCTGATGATTCTGCTTTGTGTGTTTCCCCAGAGCCGATGATCACCTGGGAGGAGTTCCACGCCGCCATGCCCTGGAACGTGGCCCTGCTGGTCGGAGGAGGCTTCGCTCTGGCTGAGGGCACAAAGGTGTGTGTGTGTGTGTCTGTGTGTGTGTGTGTCTGTGTTCACATTCACATGCATTGACATATACTGTATATTGTCACAACAGGGTGAAACCCTCCCCAGCAATATCAAGACACTGTAGAAGTTTGTAGAAGGAAAAAATTCATGTGAACAAAACAATTTTCATTATCTCATGCAATGAAAGTTGTGTGAGATGATGAACAACTCCCCACTGGATTTATTGTGAATTCAGAGGTGTGTGTGTGTGTATGTGTGTGTGTGTGGTCAGGAGTCGGGGCTCTCTCTGTGGGTGGCTCAGCTCCTAGCACCTCTGGGCGATCTGCCGGTCCTGGCCACGGTCACAGTCACCTGCATCATCATCACCATGGTAACGGAGGTGGCAAGCAACTCCGCCACCATCTCCATCTTCCTCCCCATCCTGTCTCCGCTGGTGGGTCGCATGTCTGTGTGTGTGTGTGTGTGTGTGTGTGTGTGTGTGTGAGCGAGCCCTCTGCTCCTAAGAAAGGATGGGTTAAATGCAGAGGAAAATTTCCGTAGTCCATATGACACTAAATGCTAACGTAATTGAACTAACAACATCTCAGTGGAGGTTCTTGTGGTGATAACAAGTGACTGGATGTTGTGTGATGGGATAGTTTGAGATTGTGTACAATCAGTACAAATCCAGCTGCAGCTCTGCTTACGCCTCCTTTTCATATCATGTTGAACCTGCAGAGTTTAATTGTTGAAGTATTGCAGCTAGTGCTCAGTAGGAGCCAAGTGCTGAACAAGTTATTCTGACAAAACCTTAGACGTTAGATTAAACACGAGAGAGTCCAAATGTGTGTAATCAGATAGAAAAGGCATCTATTAAGTCCGTTTTTATTGTTGAACTCTCAGCAGCTGCGGCGTTCTAATTGAGTTGCTGTGAAAGATTATGAAGGTCCAGCTCCGGTTAATGTAATTGTGCGCAGTCCGTTTATTTCACACTCGATCTCCTAAGGTGCACAGCTTCAAAGCAAACATCTGGTGAGTAACGATCAGCACAGAGGCCCAACCCTGATGCTGAAACACCTGCATGGACTCAAAGGTACATGGGTGAAACAGTCAACACAGGATCTGAACAACAGAGCTGGATGTGAAGAAGAAATTAAGCAGGGATGGATGTTTCTCCCGTCGTTTGACTCCTCCTCCTCTTCCTCCTCCTCCTCCCCCTCCTCCTCTCCCTCCTCCTCCTCCTGCAGGCGGAGGCCATCCATGTCAACCCGCTGTACATCCTGATCCCTGCCACGCTGTGCACGTCCTTCTCCTTCCTGCTGCCGGTGTCCAACCCGCCCAACGCCGTGGTCTACGCCTACGGACACTTCAGCGTCCTGGACATGGTGAGTCACTGTCTCTGTCCCTCTCTCTCCTCTCTGCCTGCTCAGGTGCTGCTCTTTCTGTTCTTGGTCTCGATTTTGTCACTGTTGTTACTATTGTCATTACTTTTATCATTGTTGTCGTCACCTTTACAGTGTCACTGTCCCTCTCTCTTATTTCTGTCTGACTTTTCTGTCTGATGTCCATTCTGGCTGACTTGTTGCTGCAATTGTTGCTATAGTTGTGTCTATTACTGTTCTCCTCTTTGTTGACACTTTTTGTTGTTGTCACTGTCCCTCTCTCCTCTCATTCAGTTATATGATCCACTAATGCTACAGATGGCATTAATAAAATACATCATATCAGGAGGGCTTTTTTTTCCTCATAAAACAGGTGAAGCATACTAAATGAGATCTTTTAGATCGGCACTACAAAGGCATTCAGTTGTGTACAGTATGCCTCAGCATCCAGACTGGTTGCAGGAACCAGTGGAGCTATGAGCTGTGTGTCTGATGTCTGTGCAGGTGAAAGCCGGCCTAGGAGTCAACGTGATCGGGGTCCTGGCGGCCCTGCTGGCCGTGGTGACGTGGGGGGTTCCTCTGTTCTCCCTGGACTCGTACCCGGCCTGGGCGCCCGTCCTGCCAGGGCTCAACACCACCGCTCCCTGAGCTCCGGCCTCACTGTAAGGAGACGACGTGTCCACAAGCATCATTAAGACCTCATTCATGTATACATTTATCATTTGGGCAAATCTGAACAGACTTTATACTACATACCAACACCTACACAGTAAATGAGAGTATGCCTGATTCCATTCAGCCATTTGAACAAATGACAACATCATCACATCCTCATTTGTATGTGTAACTTTCTATATTTGATAACGAAATGTTACAAAAAATCTGGTGAATGTGAGCAGAGACGTGATAAACACGAGTGAAATATATTGATTCCCACCAAATATTCAACATATCCCTACCTACCTCCGTTCAGGTACAGGAGTAAATGAAGGACAGGACTGAGAGTCTGCAGCAGTTTGGTTTTCAGTTTCTGGTTAAATGTCAGTGTCAGCTCCTGGTTCGTCCTCAGTCTCAGGTTCCTTCTTGTGTTCCTCCTCAGTCTCTGGTTCCTCCTCTGGTTCCTCCTCAGGTTCTTCCTCGGTCACTGGTTCCTCCTCTGATTCATCCTCAGTTCCTCCTCTAGTTCCTCTTCTGGTTTTTCTTCAGTCTCCTGCTCCTCCTCAGGTTCCTCCTCAGTCTCTGGTTCCTCCTCGTGTTCTTCCTCAGTCTCTGGCTCCTCCTCAGGGTCTTCCTCAGTCTCTGGTTCCTCTTCTAGTTCTTCCTCAGTCTCCTGCTCCTCCTCAGGTTCTTCCTCAGTCTCTGGTTCCTCCTCAGGTGCTTCCTCAGTCTCTGGTTCCTCCTCAGGTTCTTCCTCAGTTTCTGGTTCCTCTTCGTGTCCTTCCTCAGTCTCTGGTTCCTCTTCGGGTTCTTCCTCAGCCTCTGGTTCCTCCTCAGGTTCTTCCTCAGTTTCTGGTTCCTCCTCAGGTTTTCCTCAGTGTCCTCCTCTGATTCTGACTCTAACAGATCAGGCTGGACGTGGACACGGTGCTCCATAGCTGAATCAGTTACCACCAGTTACCACCTAGTGAAGGAGGACAGGCTGAGGAACTGTTCTGTTTAGAAGGAACATGAAGTCACATGGTCATCCATGTGAGTGACAGGCGAGACATCCAGTCAGGGTCAATCCATCGTGTGGTTCAGAGTGAAGGGCACCAGATCTGTACAGAAACAAACAAACTGTAATATTCCCTCCACTGCTGGCAGTGATTAATGTATTGTTTTTGTTTTCTTGCCTTTCAGCAAAGTCGGTCTCCACCAACAGGCTCCACGTGTGTGGGCGACGGTTTGTTTCTGCTGTAAGTTTGGATATTAAGAGACGTCGAGAGTCGTCCAGGTGGATTTCACTTCCTCTTTGAGCCTGGGGGGTGGGGGGTGAGCATTTGAGGAAGAGCAGCCCTCTTCACACCCCTGAGGTTTCTGAAGACAGAAAACACAGGGATAGACGTTTTCTTCTTGTTAAACGCAGACATGCAGACATACGTTGTGTTTAGGATTTTCTCTGTTTCATCCCAGAGTGATCAAAGGATGATGGAGAGTGAGAATTTGCTCATCAACTGACAACTCTGACAACATGATAGACTTCATATTGATGTGTATATTTATTATGGACAGTCAATAACTTTAAACTGTTTTTGTCTGGGACTTTTTTTTTTTGTTTTTTAGTTTGTTCAATAGGAAACCTTGAAACGTGTCTTTTGTCGGGAAACTCGTCTGTGTAACATAAGCAGCACCTGTACGTCTCAGTCCTGTGACACAATGTATTTACTAGAGTCACAATCAGAATCAAACTGTTGATTATAAAACGAAAACAAGATTTTAATGGCATCAATCAAAGTAGCTGCTTTGATCAACGTTTTTTTTAATGTTACAACTGTTGTGCACACACACACACACGCACACACACACACACACAGGTGTTTAATTCTCACACCAAAGAAATACTGACCTCTAGTGGCAACCATGTATTCGGATGATCAGGCACGTCATTAAAACCTGTTTTATCTGTTTGTTGTTCATCTAGTTTGCCTTCAATATGTTTATTTTTTCAAGAGCAACTGAAGAATACACAAATCATGGGACATAGTTTCATCACAAACACAGTTCACAGAAAACAAAATCAGACTTTCAGTCTGAAAACTGACAGCAGGAGTGTCAGACCTATAATTAGCTGAATATTTGCGAAGAAAACAACTTTATTTATACTAAATTAAAATTGACAGAGTTGAACAGTTTACTGGTCCTTGAATCCCAGGTCGAGTGAGACCTCCTCTTCCTCTTCCTCCTCCTCCTCCTCCTCCTCCTCCTCCCCCCCTCTATGAGCAGCGACAGGTTGCTCACCTGTGCGCGCGCTGCCATTCCAGCACTGTGACGCCGGTAAAGCACGCGACAACCAACTCGACTCCACCCCCTCCTCACCCGCCTTGCACTTTCCTTTTCACCCTCACCTCCCCCCTGCCTCCCTCCTTTCCTCCTCAACCCTCCCTCCTCCCCTCCTCTTTCCTCACCCTCACCTCCCTCTCCTCCTCTCTTTAACCCTTCCTTTCTCACTTTCACCTCACCCCTTCTCCCCCTCCTTCCCCTCACGTCACCCTTTCACTTTCCCTTAACCGCTCCTCTCCTCCCTCTCTCCCCCTTTTCCTCCTCCCCTCCCCCTTCTCCTTTACCCCCTTTTTCCTCACACCCCCCCACTTCTCCTCCTTCCTCACCCTCACCCTCCCCATCATCCTCCCTCCCCCTTTCCCTAACCCCTCCTCTCTCTAGCGCCTCCTCCCCTCCCCTCCTCCCTGTGAGCAGCGACAGGTTGCTCACCTGTGCGCGCGCTGCCATTCCAGCACAGCGAAGCGAAGCGGAGGGAGCGCACGCGGGGCGACCACCTCCACACGTTAAGCGGCTCAGACTCCGCCCCCTCCTCACCCCTCTCACCCACAGCCTCCCCCTCTCCTGCCCCCTGCCTCCCTCCTCCTCCTCCTATCTCTCTCTCTCCGTCTCTCTCCTCCGGGTCGCGGTTCGCAGCAGCGGCTCCTCAGAGGAGGCTCCTCCGGGCGGAGACAGCGGCTCTTTAAACGCCACGTCGACTAAAAAAAAGCAAACAAACTCCAACAGGTTCTGCTCTGGTTCTGCCCTGGTTCTGCTCCTGCACCTTGCAGCCATGCTGGACCCGTCCTCCAGCGACGACACCGGCGGAGAGTCCGACCCAGAAGTTGTGCAGGAGGCTCCGGGGAGGAGGAACCAGCAGCGTCGGCCCGCGGCTCCTGGAGGCTCCTCCGGAGGCAGAGGAGGAGCGAAGAGGAGAGAGGAGCAGCAGCAGCAGCTCCAGCAGGAGCGAGAGGAGGAGGAGGAGAGGAAGGAGAGGGAGAGGCTCAAGAGGGAGGAAGAGGAGCGCAAGATCAAACTTCAGATCTACGTGTTCGTCCTGCGCTGCATCGCCTACCCGTTCAACGCCAAGCAGCCCACGGACATGGCCCGGAGGCAGCAGAAGGTGAGTGCACACCTGTTGTTCAAACAGCGACAAAACTCCCCTTTGACTACTCGTCGATTTACAGCCGACTCCCGACCCACGCAGGCGGTGCGCAACCGACGACGGAACTTTAAAGAAGCGTGTAAAAGTTACGAGCTCACGGACAATTCGGCATCACTCTCATCCACCTTTAACGCGTCGTTTTCACGTACCTGTGTAGTTCGTGTGCTCCTCCTGTTGCTCCTCCTGTTGCGTCCGTGCGGCCGGCGCTCCATCACAGCCCCGCGGGGGCGACGGCGACTTGTTGTGCTGCAGCTGTTCGACCTGTGAGCTGTCTTTACCTGGGGCTGCAGGGGGGGGCCAGACCTGGGCCGAACCCTCCCATCACTCACCTGCTTCATGGTGCCTCCAGGACGGCTGGATACAGGGTCTGTTGGCTCGGTTTATCTCATGGGAAGTCCAAATGCATAGGAATCCTGAAGGAATCGGGTACATGTGTACAGCCATTCAGGAGTCATGGTGTTGAAAGCGTATGGTACGCCCACTCTTTGGTTGTATTTCGTTCAGTAAATAGATGGAAAGAAACAAAGAAAGCTGTCAAACCTATAACATGTCTTTAACCAGGGCTGCACATGGAGACTTAGTGTTTTTTTTACTTCCATGCTTTCATCTGCTTGGCTTTTTTCTTTGAATGGATTGTAGGAGATGGGTAGATAGAAACTTCATTGATGCCCTCAGGGATATTCACATATCTATGTATATATTCATATTGATTGCACCATAATTTAGGAGAGAAAGCAAACATGAAACGGTGGATGGCAGGTTATTGGTGCAATCTGCAGGTGATGAATGTGCACGTAGCAGCAGCAGTTCTGCATCTGTGCATAGCTACTGGGTGTACACAGACCTTCACATCAATAAAATAATAAACCTGTGAAATCATCCAAGGCTGCTCGCTGGACCGGGCTGAATTGAACTCATCTGCCTCGTCCTGTGTCCTTGTGGCTGGTTAACACGGTGTCTGTCAGCTCGTTTCATCTCATGAAGGTTACATGGATGGGATCTTTCAGGAGTCGGGCACATGTGTGACGTGATGTGTTCCAGAGTCTGTGGTTTTATCACCAACCTGTTCTCCAGCTACCCTCTGACGGCAGTAATTCACCAGGAACACCAGGCGATTGTCAACTGAGTTCCTCTTGAATCTGGTTTATAACCATTTTAAATGCAGAGAAGCCTTGTCTTCTGAAAATGATCGAGCGGTTGAATCGATGGGGATTGATATGATATAATAGCCTGTGATTAATGGTCACGTGGCTGAACATCAGCTCGGATTGTGTTGGAATTAGACTCAGCTTCTTCTTCTTCTTCTTCTTCTTCTTCTCCTCTGGTGAAGTTTGATCCATCTTGTTAATTCTTCCTGAGTCCTGCGTTGAGCTGCAGCATCGAACCGCCGTCCTTGACTGCACAACACTCGAGGGCCACTCGACTGATTTGGAGAGCAGCTCTCTCTCTCTCTCACACTCACACACACACACACACACACACACACACACACACACTCTTGCAGAGTTAGTCCACGTTAGATCCAGATGAATGGGTCTGTGTGATGCTGCAGGGCAGGGCGGACCTCACTCACTCTCTCTATGAAAAAACGAGCAGGAAGCCAGTTCTGGCTGAAGATCCTCTGCTCTGCTGCTAATGGGCACCTCGTAGCGTTTAATTTCAATGAGAGGGCATGGAAACTGCAAGTGTATGTGTGTGTGTGTGTGTGTGTGTGTGTGTGTGTGTGTGTGTGTGTGTGTGAGTGAGAGAGAGTGATGAATCTGCCCAGGCAGGAGGCGCACATGGGAGTTTGTTTGTGTAAACTCAGATTATTAAATCCACGCTAGATTTATTAGACAGAAGCTCTGGTTTGAGCTGCTGGGAGTCGCTCGGAGCGGCTCTGGAAGTGGCTCCCGCCGACCCGCGCAGTCTCCTCAGCAGAGCGTGAATTCATTAGGAGGCTGCGGTCGGAGGACGTGCCATCGATCTGGCTCATCTCGGGGGTCGAGTTCCCAGTGTTGTGAGGAGCTGCGCGCAGTGAGTGATGGTGTTTGTGGTCTGCGGTTTTGGTCCGAACGCAAACTTCCAGGAAATATACGGTGCAAAGGAGACTCCTCTGGTCTTCTGTCTTTGTGTCTTATTGCTCGTTAGTCCCTGAGGTCTGAGGCTACATTCTTGCTGATTGTTTTTGCCTGTATGTGATGCACATCTGATCTTCTTTTTTTTTATGACTCGACTTTTCAAATCAGACCCAGGCAACTTTAAACTGGCAGCTGCAGCGCCCCAAATTTCCCAAAGGGAACCTCTCCGAGGGATGAATCGTCCCCCCGGGTCAATGGCATGAATAGAGTTTAATAAGTTATTATGTGTGACCTGAATCTGAGACATGTCGGATGTTTCTCAGAACGACCTCAGTGTGACTTTTACATCGCTGTAAGAGGCCGTAGGAGGCGGGACTTAGCGAGATCAGATGTAAACGATGGACGAAACAACATTTGTTCTCTGGAACGTCTTCCCTGATCATCATGATGGCAGCTCAGGTTGCATAACATGTCGAGCATCCATAATTACAGCCTCAGTAACTTAAAAGCTTTAACTTTTCCTCATTCACTCGGGATTATAAATGGATGGATGGATGGATGGATGGATGGATGATGGTCGCGTCAGGTTCGCTCTGTCTCTGCACCAAAAGTATCTTCTCAAATCCAGCGTTTGAAGGTTTCTCCTGACGTTCCATGGTAATTCCAAACCCACGCAGGTGTCTCTCTCTGTCTCTCTCTCTCTCTCTCTCTCTCTCTCTCTCTCTCTCTCTCTCTCTCTCTCTCTCTCTCTCTCTCTCTCTCTCTCTCTCTCTGTCTCTCTCTCTCTCTCTCTCTCTCTCTCTCTCTCTCTCTATTTATCAGTATTTAAAGCGAAAGGTCAGAGCGTCGGTTCTGAAGCAGCTCGGGTCCTTTTATCCGGTTATTTCCACCTTCTACATCAGTGATGAAGAGCAGCGGGAGCTGCGGCCAGCCGCCAGCTGTGTTTTCATTAAAACAGACTGATGATTGTTGAGCTGCTGCAGCCAAATGAATCAGAGACACAGGGCAGAGCCGCCTCGTAAGTGTGTGTGTGTGTGTGTCCTCTCAGACATTGCAGTATCCAAAAAAAAACATGTTGCATGTTGTCCACAAAGAGCAGGGGGAGTCCTGGAGTGTTGTAGCTGCAGAGAGGAGGAGGAAGAGATAGAGGAGGAGGAGGAGCTGGAGGAGGAGAAGAAGGAACTCCTGGTTCTGAGTGTGTGTGTGTGTGTTAGACATTGCAGTATCCAAAAAAAAAACATGTTGCATGGTGTCCACAAAGAGCAGCAGGAGCCCTGGTGTTTCGTAGCTACTGCAAGGAGGAGGAGGAGGAGGAGGAGGAGGTGGAGGTCCTGGTTCTGATATTCGGGGGTTGGGGGGAGTAGTTTGCTCCTGGATCCTCCAGAGTGCAAGCCTCCCCAGCCTTCCTGGTTCAGTCCAGTTTATCACCAGAGAAAACAGCCAACAACTTTCACACTCTTGTCCCTGATGGCGACACAAGTGTGTGTGTGTGTTTGTGTGTGTGTGTGTGTGTGTGTGTTCTGGAGATGTTAACCCCCCCCCCCCCCCCCCCCCCCGGCCCTGTTTGATGCAGAGCGGTCCGAGCGTGCCTCTGCAGAGGACTGTGTGCTGTGTGCAGAGTGTGAAGGGGAGCGCCATCAGACCAGTGACGCTCCAGCTCCTCTGGTCCAGCTGAGCTTTATCTGGTATTTGGAAACAGATCTGAGATCAATGACTTTTGAAAAAAGGATTTAGAAAAGGTTGAATGGAGTATTTATCCTTGTTCTCTGGTGTTGTCTTAGAAGCTATGGACCACTGGTTTCATCAGAATTGCTTTAGATGCTGTTTTATACTGTAGCACTGTCACAATCCTGTTTGCAGGTGTGGGGGATGTTACGCAGATCTGGCGCTCTTTCATGCGAACTGGCAACCACACTTTGCTGACGGTCTTTCCTGCCACTCAAACGAAGGATAATGAAGGATCGTGTGACTTTAAGTTTCCTCTGAACAACGTACCTCCTCAGCTTCACTAAGTGGTAACTGGAGCTTTGCTATGGAGCTTTGATGCGTCCACATCCAGCGTAGTATGTTGGAGCCAGAATCAGAGGAGGAACATGAGACTGAGGGAGAACCTGAGGCGGAACCAGTGACTGAGGAAGAACCTGAGGAGGAACCAGTGACTGAAGAAGAACCTGAGGAGGAACCAGTGACTGAAGAAGAACCTGAGGAGGAACCAATGACTGAAGAAGAACGTGAGGAGGAACCAGTGACTGAAGAAGAACCTGTGGAGGAACCAGAGACTGAGGAAGAACCAGAGGAGGAACCAGAGACTGAAGAAGAACCTGTGGAGGAACCAGAGACTGAGGAGGAACCAGAGGAGGAACCAGAGACTGAAGAAGAAGCTGTGGAGGAACCAGAGGCTGAGGAGGAACCTGAGGAGGAACCAGAGACGTTTCTGAGGAGAAACGAGAGACACTGATTTTTAGCTACATTTCACCATTGAATCTAGAAACTTGTTCTTGACTGTTGTTATTCACAAAGCTGAGTCCATTTCTGCAGCACATTTATAAAAACAACATGAGTTGACCCGAGGTGAGAAGAAAGGGTAAGACGAGGACAATTAGCAAACATTTGGAGAAAATGGATCAAAGGCTCGGGTCAAATGATCCCAGTGAGTCCAAGCCTGAATGTAACCTGGACCATCAGAGTGGTCTCTCCTCCGCCTGTAGGAAGCGTCTCTTCCTCAGGGCCTCCTCTCTGCTCCTCTTCCTCTCTGTGTGTCAGACCTCAGGCGTCGGCTGAGCTCTGCCAGCACGTCTCCGCCGTTTAGCGCCGATCTGACGGCGGCGGGCGGCGCTGCCCACAGCGCTCCGGAGGAACCGTGCCGTCGTCTCCGATCAGCTTCCTGAGGGGGAGGAGGAGGAGGAGGAGGAGGAGGAGTTAATGAGACGTGGCGGCGCCCACGCACACGCCCGGCGGCCTGCAGCCGTTTCCCCGCTGGACGCCATGACGCTCACGGTGCCCACATTAAAGATGGCTGCCGGTGTTTACACTCTGACTGGGGAAGGACACAGCAGAAAAACAAATCCTCCAACTTCCTCTTTGACTTCTCTTTGTGAGGGCAATCATCACATTCACTGATGATAATACACTTTGTATTTGAGGAGTTTCTGTTTCCTCCTCAGGTCCACCTCAGAGTGTGTCCAGTGACTCCTTCCAGAGGGACAAACTGAGCGAGAAGAGCCTTGTGATGGGCTGGAGACCTGTTCAGAGTTTCATCGAATAGAATAGAAAGAAAACGAAGAAAATGACGGAGAAGAATCACCTTTTATTCGTCCCACAATGGGGACATTTCTCTGCCTCGGCAGCGTTAACTTGTAAAGCTGGGGAGATGTTGTTGAATAGAAGAAGTTCACATAAACTTGTTGATCAGTTAATAGACTGAATTAGTTAGTTTCAGTCACTAGACTCAGTCCCCACACAGACTGGCAGGGTTCCTCTTTGTCCTACTGGTGACCAGTTGTCCAGACAGGGAAAACACCCGGAAACTTCCTCAATCCACAGACAGTTGTAAGTGCTTGAACGGCTTTAACTTTTCCACATTGAGATATAGAACATCTCGACCATTGTGTGCAGTCTCGTTTCAGGTGTAGGTGAGCCATGTTTTCCAGATGTTTCGTGTCGTAGCTGTGTTTTAGTTTAGCTTTAAGTTGCGCCTCCATCTTGGGAAGTAAGTCCTTCTTTCTGTGGGATGGGATCCTGGGAAGTCAGACCAGGCGCTGTGATGTTTTCCTGCTTGATTCTGCGTTTTGTGGTTAAACACCTGCAGCTGTTTGTTCACCACAGGTGACAAACAGGTCGCACAACAACTCTGCTCCAGATCTGGATCTAACCGGAGCCCCAACCCTCTGTGACGTCTCCCACTGGTTTGTGAAGGAGCCTTAATGGAGCCCGGAGTCTGAGGTGCAGGGGGCTGGAGCCAGCAGAAACCAGAGGGTGGGGGGTGGGGGGGGGGGGCATGAGGGGGAGGAGAGGAATGAGTGAGGGATGTAACTCTTCACCCCCGTCATCCTCAACACACCTACTGATCCATACCATCCATACTGGCTACAGAGAGTAACCTGGCAGTACTAACCAGGTAAACGCAGTCTATTAGTCCAGTTAATGTGACTGGTGCCCTCACCTCTGAGGCTCACCTGTCAATCAAATGGGCCCGCCCACATTCATTCATTTCTCTAAGCTCTGATATCTTATTAATCATGGGATTATTTGCTAATTGACCACCAGATTACACGCTGGAACGGGAAACTTTAGCTGTTGGAGCCGATGTGAGTTGTGAAAGAAAAATGATTGAATGAGTATTTCATGGTTGAAGATGGCATTTTATGAATGGGTGTGTATTGGAGAAAGTGTTTTTTAGGCCTAGAGGATCTCCGTGGTATTGCAAGTAAAGCCACTTCTGCATTGGCCTCATTTTTCGTACCTGAAGACTATCTTTTATATGCAGTCTATGGTCCCCTTGGCCTTTTGGCTCCTGCACAGCGCCCCCTGTCTGTCTCCGGCAGAGCCCTCCTCCTCCTCCTCCTCCTCCTCCTCCTCCTCCTCCTTTCAGCAGGTCTCAGGACATCGATTGTTATCGATTCCTCACCTCTCTGCGGGGTTCAGTGCAGATCGGTGCAGATCAGGTCCGACCGGCTGCTCCCTCAACCTGAAAGCTAAATTATTTAGAGGCATTAAGAGCGAGCCGGCAAATCTCAAGGAAATAAACTGCATGTGATGCGGACAGCCCCCCAGGTGAAATCCCAGCTGTTTATTTCCTCTCGTCTGTTTACAACTCTTTTCGTTTTTTTTAATCTGCTCCTGCAAGATTCATCAACACACCCATGACACTTGTACGATCGGACATGAATCTCGCAGGCCTCTGAGACGGAGAGCATCACAAACATTTCATGTTTTTTCTACTTTACCACCTCGAGTCGACAATTAGGAGAGGCTGAAGAAAGAAACGACGCATTTTTCTAACAATTCAAAGTGACAGGACGTGGTCCTGGAGGCAGCAGGCAGACAGACAGACAGACAGGCAGACAGACAGGAAGCTAGCTGCGAGGCTCATTCACTCCAACACTCCAAACTATGTAAACAAGGAAAGACTGGAGGTGGCACGTCTGGTTTCTCCGCTTCCACGTCCCTCCTCTGAGGCGTCACTCAGCGAGACGGAGGAGCTGCCCCTGACTCTACCCAGCACTGTGAGAGAAAAACACACACGTTTCTGTCCATTTCCTGCACTTTGGAGTCCATCGATGACTCCAGGTGAGAACCGGTTTGCGCCGGAAGCCGATTGGTCGGGTTGTGTAATGAGAAGGTTAGAAATACCAGTCGGCGTTCCCATTCTTCTCTGGGAATCGTTTCCCGGAGTGTCTCCAGCTGCTGCAGCATGACAGACAGGCCGTTCTGCCCTGGACCTTTCTGCTTTCACCACACACTTCTCTCATGTTTTTTCTCCTCCTCTCTCGCAGCCAGAAGTCTGATTTAAAAGCTGTGAAATAATCTCGCACAGCCGCAGAAATCCTGAGTAATTTACGGACCAGCGGAGTCCACTTTGTGCCCTGGCTCTCTGTTAAAGTGGCTCCAGGAGCTCTGGAGGAGGTTTGACCTGGGAGTCCAGCCTGGGGGGGGGGGACGCTCTCTCTGTGAGGTGATACCCCCCCCCCCATCCACTGTCTGATGGAAGTCACTGTGTTGCAGTGCTTCAGAGGTGAAAGTCAAAGTATAGTCAGAGATGGAAGCAACTAAAGCGACTCGGGGAGAGACTGGAAATGCAGACAAACCACACAAACTACGTTTGGGAAACGTTTCTCACTCAAATCCAAAACAAGACTGCGCAAAGATCACTCTTCTGTAGATCCAGATTTTATCGACCCACAGGGTTTTCAACTGCTCTGAAAGTGCTCGTTTTTTACAATTATGGTTCACTGTGAAACATCTAAAGCCGTTCCAGGACTGAGACTGTGAAGGGAAGTAGAGGAACTCAAACTACACTCTGTGTATCTCTGTAGTGATGCTGCTGGTCCATAGAGTCGATTAGAGATGATTTAAGTCCCTTCAAAGCTTCTATGATAAGATGAGAAGAAACCCTCTCTCCTCCTGCACGAACACACAAAATATAGAATAAAGAATAAAGTATTTACTAGAGGAAAACAAGACATAAATGCATTTACATTAATGCAGTTATTTTCATTTGTATAGACCTTTTCAGGTCATGGTTACAAAGTGGTTTCCAGCAGGTACAATAGACAAAGTCGAGCTGAGACGTTGAACAAGATTAAAGGACACAGTTAAGATAACAAGTTTTTCAGATTGATATCAGGATGTGATGCTGTCCATGGAAGATGAGGCCGACTGGATCGGGCAGGTCGACCTTTTCAAAAGTGATCGATAAAATCTTAAAATCAGCAGAAATCAAACAGGGAGTCTGTGTTTCCAAGCTCAGACAGTGTCATCATGTAAATAACTCACTGTAGCCTAGACTGTAATCCTGTTACATCACAGCTACAAAACTACTCAACGAGTCTAATGGAATAATGCCCTGGAATAATGCAATTCCCAGCCGGGCGACATAGACTCGTGCATTTCTGTTCGAGCACAGAGTAAACTGTGTGAAATCGCAGCGTGAAGCGTCGTACTCGAGGAATCGTGTGAGAGAGGAGGCGTCTGTCCCGGGATACGTGATCCTGCAGCTCTGGATGACTTTCAGCCTTTCAGCTTTCAGCTAATCGATGCAGAAATGTGTGGAAGTTCACAAGTTTCATCACCGAAATCTTATGTTAGATCGAGTGTCTGTTAAATCAGGAGAGGGTATAAAACGTGTCGCTTCCGCCCCGTCAAAATAAAAGCATGTAACGTAGCTCAGCCGGAAGCCTTCAAGGTCGATCACTAAAGTCAGGCTGATTACTCTGTCGATTACTGAGAAAAAATGTTTTAAATGCTGAGTATCTGTAGTTATAGCTGTAGCTGTAGCTGTAGCTGTAGCTGTAGCTGTAGTTGTAGTTGTAGTTGTAGTTGTAGCTGTAGCTGTAGTTGTAGCTGTAGTTGTAACTGTAGCTGTAGTTGTAGCTGTCGCTGTCGCTGTAGTTGTAGCTGTAGTTGTAACTGTAGCTGTAGCTGCAGTTGTAACTGTAGCTGTAGTTGTGGCTGTCGCTGTAGCTGTAGTTGTAGTTGTAGTTGTAGCTGTAGTTGTAGCTGTAGCTGCAGTTGCAGTTGTAACTGTAGCTGTAGTTGTAGCTGTAACTGTAGCTGTCGCTGTCGCTGTAGCTGTAGCTGTAGTTGTAGTTGTAGCTGTAGCTGTAGTTGTAGTTGTAGCTGTAGTTGTAGCTGTAGTTGTAGCTGCAGTTGTAGCTGTAGCTGTAGTTGTAGCTGTAGCTGCAGTTGTAGCTGTAGCTGTAGCTGTAGTTGTAGCTGCAGTTGTAGCTGTAGCTGTAGCTGTAGCTGTAGCTGTAGTTGTAGTTGTAGCTGTAACTGTAGCTGTAGTTGTAGCTGTAACTGTAGCTGTAGCTGTAGTTGTAGTTGTAGCTGCAGTTGTAGCTGTAGCTGTAGCTGTAGCTGTAGCTGTAGCTGCAGTTGTAGTTGTAGTTGTACTGTGAATGCTTTGCCTTTCCAACAGTGCATACGTTGCGTATTTAGTCCATTACTGAACTTGGTTTTGGCTCCACTGATGGAGCTATTCCACTCTGAGCTATTTTTTCCCAGTGGTGGAGGTGGGGGACCCCCCCGCTGCCCCCCCCATGTTGTGACGTTCTGCCTCTCTGAGCCTCCTCCAGTCTTCCCCCGGTGGTTCTGCTCTGCTCCAGTCGTGTTTCCTGCCTCCTGAGCAGGGAAACCCCCCCCACCCCCCCCATCCCATCCCTTACTGATGGAGACCCACGCATCCCTGCCTGCACACATCTAATCCCCTGGCAGCTGTTTATTACACAAACAAGATAAACACCGTCTCCTCCTGCTTCTCTGCTGGAAGAAGCCACTTCTGCTGATGTCGGGGGCTCGTTTCCTTCTCTTTTTTTTCTTTCTTTTTTCTATTTTTTTTCTTCTTCTTCTTCTTTTTTTTGGAGCCGGGTAGTGGGCGCGAAATTTGGCTGCAGATCTGCCGGAGGCGACTTCCGTCCTCCTTTGTCATCTCTCCTTCCTCCCCTGTCAGATTCCCTGAGACGGGGCTCTTCTCGGGAGGTTATGTAACCTCTCCTCCTCCTCCCTCCTCCCTCCTCTATCTCCTCCTCCTCCTCCTCCTCCTGCTCCTCTCAGAGACGTCGTGTCTCAGCGGGGGCTCTGGCTGCGTGAAGAAGCATCAGACATCGAGTCAGCCCGGGCCCCGGGGCCCGAGGCGGGGCCTCGGTCGGCCCCATCGCTCTGCATCGCTGAGCACTACAGTGAGGGTGACGCTGTACTGTACCAGCGAAGAGGAAGAGGAGGAGGAGGAAGAGGAGGAAACAGTCGTGAGGTGTGACAGGAATCACCCCAGACATGCTCCAGGTCTCGTTTCTGAAGTCCTGAGACTGAACACGACACAAGCTTGTTCGTCTGGAAACAAAGAAAGTCGGACTCCATCTGTTTGTAAAGAGACGTAACCGGCACATTTATTACTCAAGTGGAAGTATTAGACACCAGGGTTCAGAAATACTTCTGCAGTGAAGTATTGACGTACCAACTGAAGCTTTTTTTTACTCAAGTAAAAGTAAAAACTGTTTTTACTGGTTTCTAAACTACTTAAAGTATCAAAGTAAAAGCGATGAAAGGGAAAAAATGCCATTAAGGACCAAAGCATAGCTTATACTGCGCTATATATTTATACTGTATATGTATATATGACCACATATGTGTACTACTGACCATTAACATGTGTTCTATGGAGCAGATGGTGTGATGACTAGTTGCCTGTAAGTACTGTAATGGTGTAAAACTTCATACCTCCGAAGCACGTTATCAATACCTTTATTGATCAATGACACATGCATCCACTTTACTTCTACTCCTCACATTTATCAATGGAAGGAATAGAAAGTACAGATAACTGCGTGGAAATGTGAAGGAGTAGAGGTAAAATGTAGGCTGAAGAGGAATTAATCCTGTTAAGTACAGATAACCACATTTTCTACTAGTGAGGTAAAGTATTTGTACTTAGTTACAGTAACAAGATGCTGGAACAGGCTGTTTTCCTCTCAGATTTCACCTCTCTCTCTCTCTCTCTCTCTCTCTCTCTCTCTCTCTCTCTCTGTCTCTCTTTCTCTCTCTCTCTCTCTCTCTCTCTCTCTCTCTCTCTCTCTCTCTCTCTCTCTCTCTCTCTCTCTCTCTCTCTCTCTCTCTCTCTCTCTCTCTCTTTTTTTTCTGGCTTCTCCTCTTGAAATCTGCGTGCGGAGGCTGCAGACGTCTGTCACCCGAATCCGATTCAAGAAAAACAAAACCGTGCGTGTGACTCCACAATCTGCGATCGGGCTGGCATGAAATTAGCTCCACGCCGCGGCACATGCTCCATGAGGTGCGGCTCCGTCACCCCTGGAAACGTGGAAACCCCGAAACATCGCAATATAAAAACTGAGAATGGAAACGAGAAAGCTCTCAAACGTGTTGGAGGAGCTGGTTTCTCAGAGGCGTCGGTACAGAAGTTCATCTTGACGTGACTCCATGTGAATGTTTGGGATGTCCTGCTGTTACTGTTACAGGTCCACAGAGACAGCTACAGTCCAAGCAGCAGGTGGACTTTGTAGAAGCTGTAGAAATGTGGTTTTGCTGTTATGGAAACTTAGTCTCTGATGCTCAGGACTCTCATCACGTTCCCATCGGGTGGATCTCTGACGCTGGCTCAGATCGCTGCTCGGCCTGATGGGATTATTGTTTTGTTTTGATAGAGAAAAAAAAAACGAAATATTTGCTGATACGCTTCCCGGTTTTAGTAGCTTTTGTTGTTCCCAAGCTAAAACCATGTGAAGTTAGAAATGGAAAATCTTGAAAACTTTTCAGACTTCCTGCAAGGAGCTGATCTGAGAAGGCGTGAATCCATCTGTTGTTGTTGTTGTTGTTGTTGTTGTTGTTGTTGTTTACTTTGAGCTTCTTTCAGCGAGGGGAGCATATGAACTGTCCAAGGCGGTGTTAATTTGCAGACTGACTGCTTCTCACAACTTACACTGAACACACTTAAACTGGGAATGATGTTCAGAAGAGCTTTTCCCCATACCAAGTGTGCTCTATCAAAATAAAAGCATTTAAAGTAGCTCATATTACGAGAATTTGAAAGTCGAAGATTTTTGAGAATGAAGTGGTAGATTTATAAGAATAGTCATAATGTTGTGAGAATAAAGTCACAATGTTATGAGAATAAAGTCACAATGTTATGAGAATAAAGTCACAATGTTATGAGAATAAAGTCATAATATTCTAACCTGTTGTTTTAAAGGAGGACAGTTAATCACTGGTTAAAACAACAGTTTCTAGTTTTATTTATAAACTTCAATGACTTTCAATACTTTGCTCTTTCTACTAACCATGAATCAACTCATTGACACTGTACAGGCATTGAGGGGTCACTAGTTCATTTGCAGGAAGGTGAAATATTACAGAAATGTAAAGAATATAGAGTAAAACAGATGCAGTTACTGGGATGATCTTGATTCTGGCTTGAACGTCTACACGATCTAATCCTTCCACTTGGCAGTTAGAGGTGAGATATGTCGAGGTGCCAGTCTGACAGTGGAGTAAAAAGTTAAAAATCCACAAAGTTGACCCAAGAAGATCCTTTTCCTCCCTCTGGGGTGAATCTATGTATTGTTGTTTGTTGTTGTTGTTTAGAGCTGTGGAGTTTCTCTCATCGTATCTTCAGGTCGTGTCTTAAAGGGTTAAACCCACACACAAACACACACACACATACACACACGCACACACACGGGTGGACTGAAACCGATTGGTTATAGGATCAAGTCGTTTGTCTTTGGTTTCGGTCTCTCTTCTCGAGGGTGAGGATGCTGCTTTATCCACCAATCTGCAGAGAGATGCTGTTTGTTACATGTCCATACATACATGTTACACAATCAGTAGAGGATGACATCACGCCAACGATGAGTCTGTGGATGGGTGACACACACACACACACACACACACACACAGAGAGCTGCAGAGGCGTGAGGCGTGTGTGCTGATGGTTGTCTCTGTGTTTTTAGATCATGTCTCTGGTATTTACACACAGGATTATAAATCTAAGATTATCCTCCACCGAGTCCAACGTGAAGGAAGGATTGAGCGGTGAGCGATGCTGTTATAGAGTGGCTGACAGGAAATCTCTCTGTAGACACACAAACACGTATGTAAACACACACACACACACACACACACACACACACAGGCAGCAGGTTCATCTCTTAAGCGCCTCTCAAACGTTGAAGTGACAACAGGATGAATGTTTCACTGTCAGAAGCTTTCAGTTCAGGATGATCGAATGAAACAGAATTAATATAGATTCCGTTTCCTGTTTCTAAAATGCGACATTTGCTGCTTATGTTTGGGTTTTTTTCCAGATTGCTGCTTGGACGGTTCACTGATCGCTCACCTCTGTTAAAGTCTTGAGAACTAATCGATTAATTGTAACAAACACGTGGCAGAGAAAAGCTCTTCAAAACGTATTGGCCCGACTCCTCGGTGGCTCGGTCCAAGCTGTGGATGGCTGTTGTTGTGGGACGGGGACAGGTAGGACGGACACTGGTCCTGTTGTAAGACATGTCAGGTGTCTGGAGGTCAGTCCCCCCCCCTTCAGTCCCACTAGACGCCCCTGGTAGTCCAGGGTCCACTGTAAATATGTGTTGACAGGCTGAGCGACTTGCATCATGTCCCGGCATGGCAGCCGGCTCAGCCCACGGTCTCACTCTCTGCTTCTGCCGACTAATGACGTCCCCCGAGCCCCCCCCATACTCCCCCACCCCACACACACACACACACACACACACACACACACACACACACACACACACACACATACACGCACCCCCCGTCCCGCTGCAGCACTCCGGAGACTTCCTGTCTCCGCTACACTGAGTCCTCACGCTCCAGAAACAAGGTACAAATATTGACAGGTTCTTTTTCTCTTTATTTTTAGGAAGAGGGAAAAGGTTTCAGGAACATTGGCCCTGAGGCGGGCGGGGGCCGGGTGGGGGGGGGGGGGCAGAGGGGGGGTGGGATTTGTAGGTGTTGAAGTTTATCTTAAAGGAAATGTAGGAAGGGTTGAGTGGAGGATTTATCCTCGTTCTCTGGGGTTAATATAGACGCTGTGGAACACTGGCTGCACCTCAGATGCCTCAGGTGGTGTTTTACAAGCCTTTTTTTCCCCAAAGGGGAAAGTATGCGTTTCCATACAGATCTGGCACCCTTTCATAATTACCTGGCAAGCACACGTAGGCTGTACTGAATGACATCAGGAATACAAACCAGCTTCAGGAATGGAATAGAAAGCATGGAAGGTTTGCTCTGTCAGGAATGTCTGGGATGCTATCTGTACCGGTTGTTTAGCAGTCCGAACAGGCCGTCTCTGCACATATCTGTCGCCCTTTCATGCTTATCTGTCACCCGCGTGTGCAGTAGGCTTCGCTCCGGTCTTACCTGACTTTACATTCCTGTAGATACGAGGGAGATCAGAAACTTGTTCTCTTTTTAAACCGTCCAAACTCACAGCGTGTGAGGCCTGTCGATGGAATCCAGTCACGGTAGATTTTAATCACTTAATTAATCAGTTAATCGCTGCTCAGAGCGCCGTTAAAGGGGATCAAAGCAGGCTGAATGAGGAACGTAGCAGCTTTAGCTTTGTCAGAAATGTCCCTTAACGCTATTTCAGAAATATGTGTGTGGACAGACCTGGCGCCCTGCCTGCCTCTCATCTAGATGACCAGGTTAGCTTTGCTAAATGTAGCTTCTCCTGAGCTAGATGCTAACAGGAAACTCACTCCCACTGTATTTGCTCTCACCCCTGAAGCAGCTTATCCCAGTCCATCTCCACCTCTCTGTTCTCCACCTGTTGTATTTACCGTCACACTTTTTCCCCAGATTTTGCTGCGTTTCTCCGTCTGAGGGCGTGATGTTTCAGCACCTGCCGCGTGGTAGAGACTTTATTCAACAACGCCAAGGCAGGAGTGTTTTCTTTCATTTATTTTGATTTTTTCTCCTTTAAATCAAAGTGTCAGTCGATTAGATTCGTCCCTGGCGTTCCCTTTGAGACTTTTCCTCCGCTCTCATGGTCGCGAGTAATTGAGCCGTTAAAGGAGATTAAAAAGTGAACACGAGTCTCTCATCGTGTTCCACCTACGTAGAGCCGCGTCTGTATAGAGCTTCAGAGGCGGCTTCACCCACAGCCCTGGATCCTGTCACCGCTAAACTTGGTGGAGGAATCAGAACGGATGTTATCCACTCAGAGGAAAACGGACAAAGATGAGAGCAGATCTCTCAAGTACCAGTGCAGCAATCTTTTCTTTTTCATGTAGGAAATGTTCCCTCTCCAGCTCATCCAAGCAGAAGTTGGTCTCTGCCTCAGACCGTCGATAATCAGATTCAGGTTGAAGGTACATTTACAGAAAAAAAAGAAAGAAAAGCAAAAAAAAAAACAGCTTGAGTGAGAAAACATCCAGCCTACGGCCGCCTGGCGGGTTTCTCAGAGCTCTGCTGTTCCTCGCTCGTTAAGTTTGTCCTGATGTGACTGAAAAGCAGCGAGAAGGTTCCAGAAGCTTCCTCAGTCAGTGGGAGGAGGAGCACATGTGGATCCATACATGCCTCCTTACATCCTGACATGCTCAGTGCCCGATGGACTCGATGAAAGTTCTTTAAAGGATGAATCAATAGTTCTTACGTTTGTCAGGTGTCAAAACTAGATATTCCTATTTCCATCAGTTCATTCAGTCCTGGTTAAATCGATGAAATATCTAATAAAAGCAACATTTGGATGTCCGTCTTCCACAGAGTGGAGTCTAGCAGAGCTCATGGGTAAACCACCTGTCGGTTGCAATTGTACTTTATTGAAATTTTGCTACTTTATTGAGGTCATGTACAAACACCTCAGCGCAGAGGAGAAAACATGGTGCTGGAGGGTTGGGAGTGACAAGGATGGATCGGGGGGGGGGGGGGGGTCTGCCTGAGACGGTGTGGACGTGTTCAGAGGATGGAGGGTGAAGATATCGAGGCTGGAGGTCTCTGGAGGACCACCAGAGATGTAGGGAAAGAGGAAGTAGAGTTAGAGGATGCAGAGAATCTAGAGTTGTACCTGAATGGAACATCCAAAAGGAGGAAGAAGGAGGAGGAGGAGGAGAAGTCCAGGTGGTCCAGCCTACAAGTTAAGATCTGAACAGTTTGTGCAGAAGCCTCTTTGTGTGACTGGAGGATCCAGCTCCTCCTCTCCTCTCCTCTCCTCTCCTCTCCTCTCCTCTCCTCTCCTCTCCTCTCCTCTCCTCTCCTCTCCTCTCCTCTCCTCTCCTCTCCTCTCCTCTCCTCTCTGTTTCCAGATGCTTTTGTCTGCACCTCGACCGCGTTTTCCTGCTTTTTGTTCGTGTTTCCTGGCCTGTGGAGCGCGAAGCAGCAGCTCGGTCACATGTTTCGTGAGCACATTGTTCCCTCTTTACTTTATTTTCTTACTGTCGGTTTCTTTGTGTCTCTTACTAAAACAAAAAAAAACCTGGGTATCATGTCGAGTGTGAAGCTGCAGCTCCATCTGGGTTCCACTTTACTGTTCCTTTATCAGCAGCTATCCATCAGCCCCCGAATGAGCAGAATTAACTCCAAACAAATTGAGTTCTTTTCTCTTTTCTCTCTTTCTTTTTTTTTTTTGCCTTTTGTGTCTCTTAACAGAAGCCGAATCTGCATGACAATAATTCATCTGGAAGCTGTGATTTGTGGCATTAATCAGCCACCGGGACGCGTCTCCGTTGTTCCCTTTGTGCCCTGGTGAAGTGGAGGGGAACGTAACGAAGGCTCAAAGGCTCCGCAATCAATTTGCTTCTCGCAGTCGATCCCTCGGAACAAATGTCATTTCTGATTGAATCTCTGCTCTCAGCCCGCTTTAATTACCGCTCCGCCCGTCACTCATCTCTGCACCTGGCGCCAGTTTAACCCCCAGCCAGGTACGACCGCTCACTGTTAAATAAATAAATAGACGCAAACAAACATCTACTCCCACGAGCCTCAGCTTGGCTTCAGCCGGACGGCCTCACTCCACCGACTACCACTCTGCTTCAGGATCGATTTAGAAAGATTTCGCTGCTCGTTTTTCAGATTCCCAACACTTCCCACAACACTCTGGTCGACCCTTTGTATCAGCACCTGTCTCACTCCCCATCCTGTAGGGACATCATCCCCTGGGTTTTGATGTCACACATTGGAAATTTGGGGGAAAAAAAGTGGAAAAGTTTACTTGTTGGTGCATTTGTCCATTTCGTTCCATATCGTTCCTCCAAACTCGTATCCCTCATTGAAAGGACCAGTGTGGTCCACTGTCTAACTGCTTCAGACTAACAGAAATCAACTGTACAGGTCAGCTTTTGTGATGTAAACAATGTGATGTGACAAGTTGAAGACGGATCACGCTGTCCTGTTAGAAAATCACAAGAAACGTGAGGAAAACGGGGTCAGAGTGGGACATCGTTACTGTGATGATTAACATTATTCATTAAGTGCGTTTTTTTCTCTCCGTACGCGCTTCCCGAGCCGGCGAGGACGGAGCTGTGGCGCGTTAGCGTGGCTCGCTGTGATCGGGCTCTTTGCAGCCCGCGCTTTAACTCTCTTTGATCCCTCAGCCTCGCAAATACAATATAATGATCGCCCAAGGAAACGGCCATCATTTCATATGCTCTCCATGCAGAGCCGCGCCTTCCACGCAGCCCATACTAATGAACCTGTCCCCGCGTCTCAGGCTTCACACACACACACGCATAAAGGGAGGTTTTACACGCGTGTGGTGAAATTTCTCTCAAGTTTTCCCCAGTTTCACCAAAACTAATCGCTCTTTCATGTCGACTTTTTTTTATTTTTATTTATTTGTTTATTTTATTCAGATGTTTATCGAGCTGGGACAAACGCATCAAACGTTGCTTCATATGAATATGAAACACACGTCACACCTACAGGTTTCTAGCCGGAGCTAATTCGCAGCCGCTGTTTCCTGGGTAGAAGAGCAAAAGTGTAAAACGTTCAAGTCCAAAACATACAAAACAGAAACAAAATGGAGACAAAAACACAAAACAGGCAAGGACAGAACACTAAAATAACACCGTTGTTTGTTTTGCTCGTGTGGCTAAAAACCTTGAGCTGTTGTGATTGTTTTCCAGACCTTGACTGCCCGGGTGTTGTTCTACGTTAAGATGTTCTACAATTACTGCTCGTTTCACCTCTAGTTTTCTGAATCCACCATTTTGTTTGTTTACCAGTTGTTTACCAGAGCGTTCCTGGGGCAAGGTTGGTCACACACTTGAAAATAGGTGGGAAACTTTCTAACAAAAACTTTCTAGATTATATTTCTTAATAATTCAACAGTGATCCATCACTATCAGGGTCATCGGTAAACGAATGAGAATAATAAGAGAGAAAATTCTCATCTGAGGCTCTGAGTGTATGGACTGAGGCTGGGCTGCAGTACAGAGCTCATAAAGTTCAACATGTGTCACCTTGTTTGTCTCAGCCAAACCTGGCAACCACCAAGTGCTGCTGCACAGCGAGTCCAGTCTTTTGTGGCTTTGTTTGTTTTGTTTTCATTTTACTACCTGACTGTGTCCCGCTGTGAACAGAAAGTCTCGTTTCCTCCGTTTTTTCTCAGAGTTTCAGACCAGAGCTGGTCCGATCCAGAGCGACTGGTTTTCACTGGTTTTCACTGGTTCTTACTGGTGTGTTATCTAACTCCAGGTATAAGAAGTTGCACAGACGTGGTTGGTCTTTCTAGTGATCTAAAGATCATAAAAGCTTCACAGAAACCCCCCCAAAAAACGAGTTCCTCTGCAGATCTGGCGCCCTTTCATGTTTATCTGGCAACCTACAGTACATGAAGCCTTTAACCATCAGCTGTTTTTCCTGTCGCTCACATGAACGATCATGTCACTAGAGCCGTAACCAGAAATTAATTAATAAATTGGTTATGAATCAACCAATGGGCGTTTTAATGATCATTTAGTGGATTTGCATGTTTTTTGAGGATTTTGAGGAATGGAGTCAAAGTTCCCTGACTGGAGCAGGACTGTGGTGGAGGGTGGAGATGAATGTAGTGGAGCTGAGCTGCAGTGGCTCCAGCCTGGCAGCAGGTCCACACCTGAGTCTGCGTGGTGCTGTGGTCACGTAGCAACCGTGTTGGGAAACAAGAAGAAGCTTGTCGCTATTTTTGTTTCGCTACAAGATTAAGTTTCTGCTTAATAGTCTGCTACAGCGACCGCGGCTGTGATTGTTCTAATACCTGAGCCAGTCCTGCGATGCAGCTCGACCTCACAGGCTGATACTCAGGATCTTTTGCAGATTCAGATATTTCAGATTGAAGGAATATGTTGACGGCTGTGTGAGAATTTAAACCCAGTAAGTGTATGTTTCTCTGATCTCTCAAAGCTGTGTGTTGTTTTTATTCCAGCCTGGAGACCTCAAAACAAAAACACACAGAATCAGATCTGAGGTGTAGATGCTGAGCCTGAACACACATCCACACCATCAGATCAAACTTCCTGATCGGGAGGAAGACACATAGAGTGATAGATAGATCGTGATAGAGACATAGAACAGAGCAGAGTGAGGAGAAAGGAGAAGGCGGAGCCAGGGAGGGTCCCCCCCCCCCCCCCCCCCCCCCCAGCATCCGCCTAGCATCCATCCCGTTAGGATAGACGAGTGTGTGTCACAGGTTCCTCGGGCGTGAGGAGCATTCATGAGCCCACTTGTCTTCGACGGTGAAAAGAAAAGAGACGTGACGAGGAGAAGACCAACTGAGGATGACTCTGGTTGTTTAGGGGACGTGGGGGAGGGGGACGTGGGGGGGGGGGGGGTGGAAGCTGTCTCCCAGGTTTGTCATGGTCCGTTCTCCCTCTCAGCGCCTCTGCTGTGTGCTGATAAAGACGCCTACACACACACACACACACACACACACACACACACAGAGTCACAGTCGCACACAGACCTTCACATTCTTTGTGTACAGTACTGAACTTCTAGCACGTTGACCTCGTTACAGTTTCAAACACTCCAGGTTTGCTTTCTTTGCTTTGTTTTCCCTCCTCCTCCTCCTCCTCCTCCTTCTCCTCCTCCTCCTCCTCATCTTCCTCTTTCAGCCTGTTGCTTTGCAGACAGGATCAGCTCAGACGTGTACGTACGTCTGAGGTCGAGAGAGAGAGAGAGAGACTCGTTAATGGTTTGGTCGTTAATCTCAGCAGGGAGCCAGAGCTCACCCTCCATTCACATCTGCAGGAACTGTCACTTTGTGCAGTGACAGCAGGAAAAGTTCCGGAAGAATTCAATCTGCTGCAGAATTCAAAGAGAAAGTGAAAAAAAAAAGAGTTTCTTTATTGGAAGCAGAGTTCCTCCATATTCGCATTCATCTCTGTACAGAATGCTTCTCTTCATGCGTACAGTGAATGTATGAACACAACATATGGAACGCAGATAAGTCAAAGGAAACACACATAAAGCATACAAACAAACAAACAAACAAACAGGGGGGGGGGGGCTCAGCCAGCACAATCAGGCTCGTGGTCTCCACGTCTTCTCAAACATGCTGAACGAGTTGTTCTGTCAGGTTGAGCCACTTCCTGTTGGAGTCGGAGTACGACTGTCACTGTCAGTTTTATCTGCTGCGATTTACATGAAACCAGGTCAGAGAAAAGCAGGGACGGATCATCACACGCTCTTCTTCCTGTTCTTCTTCATCTCTCTTTTCTTCTCCCTCTTCTTTTTGCCTCTTTCCTTTGCTCCTCACCGTCCTCTTCCTCCTCTTCTTCATAACCTTATTTCTTCCTCTTCATCACCTCATTCTTGTTCCCTGTCTTTTCTTCTTGCTCTTCTTTGCCTCCTTCCTCCTCTTCTTTGAAATCTCGTGGGAGGAATAAAGCCATATGCTATTCTTCTATTCTTCCTTTTCTTGTTCCTCTTGTTCTCCTATTTTCTTCATCCTCTCCTTGTTCCTCTCCTTTGTCTCGTTCCTTCTCATCTTGTCCCTCTTCTTCCTCTCTTTTTTCTCATCTTCACATCCTTTCTCGTCTTCCTCCATCTCCTCCTCACCATAATCTTCTTACTCCTCCTCCTCCTCTTCTTTATCCTCTCCTGTCTTTCTGTCCAGCTGTAGCTCCCAGCATGTCTTCACAGCAGGGTCAGAAACTGTTTTCTTTCATTTTTTATTTATGTTCATGAAATCATAAACGGTTGATGAAGTTGCATGCTCGGTTCAGAGGCGAAGGTCAGATGGAGGAGTCAGAGCCTCCAGCTGTGGAGGAGTCGGAGCCTCCGGCTGTGGAGGAGTCAGAGCCTCCGGCTGTGGAGGAGTCAGAGCCTCCGGCTGTGGAGGAGTTGGAGCCTCCGGCTGTGGAGGAGTCAGAGCCTCCGGCTGTGGAGGAGTCAGAGCCTCCAGCTGTGGAGCAGTCAGAGCCTCCGGCTGTGGAGGAGTCGGAGCCTCCGGCTGTGGAGGAGTCGGAGCCTCCGGCTGTGGAGGAGTCGGAGCCTCCGGCTGTGGAGGAGTCGGAGTCTGCGGCTGTGGAGGAGTCGGAGCCTCCAGCTGTGGAGGAGTCGGAGCCTCCGGCTGTGGAGGAGTCGGAGCCTCCGGCTGTGGAGCTGCTCCTCCTGGGAGCACGACGTGTAGTTCAGGTGGAGGAGGAGCAGGAGTATGTGTTGATGTCAAGTGGCGTGATATCAGGAAAGCGTACCGTGTTTCATAAGATATGTAAATGATCATGTCTTTATGCTTTGGATTCACTGCGAACACAGAGAAACCTGTGCAGACACAGACACAAAATGGAAAAAAAAAGGATTAGAAATCATCTGAAACTTAGATTTTCAACATCTGAGGTAACAAACTTTTTGCCCAGTGTGTTACATCCTGTATATCCAGAGCCTCCCAGTGTGTGTTACGTCCACCCAGAGCCTCCCAGTGTGTGTTACGTCCACCCAGAGCCTCCCAGTCTGTTACATACTGTATATCCAGAGCCTCCCAGTGTGTGTTGCATCCACCCAGAGCCTCCCAGTCTGTTACATACTGTATATCCAGAGCCTCCCAGTCTGTTACATCCACCCAGAGCCTCCCAGTGTGTGTTACATCCACCCAGAGCCTCCCAGTGTGTGTTACATCCCTCCAGAGCCTCCCAGTGTGTGTTACATCCACCCAGAGCCTCCCAGTCTGTTACATACTGTATATCCAGAGCCTCCCAGTGTGTTACATCCCTCCAGAGCCTCCCTGTGTGTCCTCTCTGAGGCTGGAATCTGGTCTCTGGCTCTGGAGGACTGTGGGAAGCTGCTCTGGCAGCGTTGAAGTGCTTGGGAGTGGGATTTCCAGCGCGGCTCTCTGGAAGCTCTAATCTAATCAGAGAGTCCCGACTTCCCCTCCGCCACCACGATCAATTGATTCAAGCGGCCTCGCTGGACGAGCCGAGAGGAGGAAGCGCTCGCTTCTATTTTTATCTCTCTCCACTGGTGAAGTCACAGCCGTCATCTCCCTTCTCCCCGGTCCAGTCCTCTCAATCTCATCCTCCCTCTCTGAGCTGCACGCTCCCCCTCTCCTCCTCCTCCTCCTCCTCCTCCTCCTCTTTCCCCTTCTCCTCTTTCACAACCCATGCTTCATACCATCACCAGATTCAGATTCAGATTCTTAAAAAGTTCCAATAGGATTCCAATACAATGGTGCTTCTATTTCACACTTTCCAAGGACCCAAACAAAGCAGCTGTCAACATATTCCTTGAATTAAAGCCTTTGAACTGCGAGACGTAAACATGTTCAATATGAGGCTGCATGATGAGAACAGGTCAGGAGTAATTACAGTTGTGAAATCATTGAAATAAAGCCTCGAGAAGAGGACAGTATCTCTAGTTTGCAATCTCTCTGTCTCTCTCTCCTGTTGAAGGTCAGATAACTGTTGAAATTATCTGAAATTAAAAAGCTTCTCTGTCTAAACGTGAACCGATGTGAAGCAAATTAAGCTCAGCGGAGGTGGAGTGTTGTCTGTCACAGCTGTGTATTTAAAGCTCTCACCTGGAAAAACAAACCAGTGATACAAACATCAGGCTCTGTGTGAAAACCACGGACGGTAATAAGAAGAGGACAGGGACCTCGCTGTGTGTAATCAACTCATAATAAGACACTCGGATTGTGAAGATAAAACTGTGTTGCATGTAGGAGCGTTTCAGAGAGGAGAACATCAGGTAACTGTGGAAAAGATGAACCAGTCTCAGGATTTTGTCACAGTTTTTTTTCGATCTGCAGTTGCTCTGTTCAGGACAAGGTCGCTAAGCTGCTGTTTTCTGTGTTTTCTAAGCAACGTAGCATCACGTCATTTGGTGTTGGAGGCAGACGATCGCACTGAAGAGCCAGATAAGCGTGAGAGCGCAGCTGATCCGTGCAGAGAGGGACTGTAATAATGTTTATTAACCTGCCGTCCCCTCTGAGAGTCGACCGGGCCCAGGCTGAGATCTAACAGAGAGGAACAACAGGAGAAAACGGCTCGGAAAGGCCGAAACGCTTCCTTCCTCTGATACGGCCCGGGACAGATTCCTGGACCTGGACCAGGATCCACAAGCTGGAACGCTGAGCTGTTGTTCTAGTTGATCTTCAGGTCCTCGGGCTGTTTGATCTAAAATGTCTTCAAGCAAAATGAAAACAGTTGTTTCTAAAGGAAGTGAGGGTCGATGTTCTGATGAGATTCAGGGCAGCAGAGGAGGACCGTGTGGTCCGGCAGGGATGAAGAACAGACCAGAGAGTGTTTGTTCTGACCTGAAGCTGTCAGACTCCACCGACCGCAGCTCACCAGTCCAGTGTGGGCCGCAGCAAATCAATACGTTTGATTATGAGTGATTAGTCTGTGTGACCGGTCTGTGAAACAGGAGAAAGACGTTGCTCCACTGCAAAGGCAGAGAAGAAGAAGTCCTTGGGCGGATTGTTCTGTCCACTCCTTAGTTATAGTCAGCTCCAAACAACTGAGAGAGAGAGAGAGAGAGAGAGAGAGAGAGAGAGAGACAGAGAGAGAGAGAGAGACAGAGACAGAGAGAGAGAGAGACAGACCATAGATGTGATGAAAAAGCATCTGAGGGAGGTAAAGAAACATTATAGAGACTAAAACAAGTGTCAGTGCTGGAATAGCTCAGCATTGAAATGATGATGAAGATGATGATGAAGATGATGAGGTAGTCGTGTGAGTTTGGAAGCAGGAAAGGACTCAGACACGCAGGTCAGGACGCTGACATAACTGAGGTGTAAAAGAAGCGACGTGACATGCGGACGCGTTGCAAAACATCAGATCAGCGTCTGGAGAACGAAGCAGGTCGGATTTAACAAGAATCTGATTTCACGCTCTGTTCACACGCTCAGAGAAACACCCGACCTGAGCCGAGCAAAACAAAACACGAGAGCTGCATCTCACTGTGAGCTCGGCCCCTGGTGAGCTCACAGGCTCTGAGCAGAGGCAGCACCTCCTCCTCCTTATCCTCCTCATCCTCATCCTCCTCATCCTCATCCCCCTCATCCTCCTTTTCCTCCTCCTCATCCTCCTGATCCTCATCCTCATTCTTCTCATCCTCCTCACCATGCTCATCCTTCTTCTGATCCTCCTTATCCTCCTCATCATCATCCTCATCCTCTTGATCCTCATTTTCCTCATCATCATCCTCATCCTCATCCTTCTTATCCTCATTCTCCTTTTCCTCATCCTCCTCCTCCTCCTGATCCTCATTCTCATCCCCGTCATCATCCTCCACCTCATCCTTATCCTAATCCTCATCCTCCTCATGCTCCCCATCCTTCTCGTCCTCTTTCTTGTCATCCTCCTCCTTCCACACACACACACACACACACACACACACACACACACACACACACACACACACACACACACACACACACACATACACATACAGACAGAGAGGAGCAGGATGAATGTGAAAAATCATGAAACGCGTCGTGATTAAAGTTCATTCAGACTCCGTTACAGTTTCTTGTTAAATAAAGGTAAAGAGTAAACGACTGCTACTTTCAGGTGTTTATGTCGAGTCTGATGACATCCCGTAATTCTGGAAACATCTCATCCTACAATCCTCCATACGCTACAGTCCTTTGATTGACATCTAAAACGTTGTTTTATTAGATATTTTAATGAGATTTATAAAACGTCCATAGCTCCATAGCAGACTGGCCATGTGACCTCCTGCAGAGGAAAGAGTTTCTGTGACACTTTTGAGTTAAACTTCAATATGTCTGAAAACCACTGAATGAAAGAAAGGAAAAAAGTTTCAACGACATTTAAGAGGTTTTGTGAAATGTAAGTGTTTCCATCACCATTTTTATTAATTGCTATATTTCGGTTTTGTTCCTTTCTAGTGAGTGGTCGAAGCCCTCCTACGTGCAGCTGTCACAAAGTGCTTCACCATGTGGATGAAGTGAAATGGGCTGAGAGCGGGGATGTATAAAACCAGAATGTCAAGGCTTTAATTAATGAAATTCAGCTCAAAGTGCCACTTTAACATTAGACATAGACATAGAGTAAACAGTGGCCACAAACCTTCCTTCTTATCAGGCGCTAGCCTCCAGCAGGAAGCAGCTCAGAGCTGTACCGTCAGAATGAAATGAAGTAGATTAAAGGGCAGTAAAATCAATAAGTGAGTAGATGAAGTTAAAAAACACAAGGTTACAACATGAGGAAATGTGAAAACTCCTCCTAGAGAGCGGCTGAAGTCCCTCTCTAGTTCCCAGCTGGAGGATCTCAGATTTGGGGAGGTCGTTCCAGGACTTGAGTGAAGGAGTTGTATGAAGATGGTCTGAGGGACAACTTCTGTTTCCAGCCTCAAACCACTTCCAGAAACTTCACCACTGACTGAAAACATCTTACATTTTAGGTTTTTATACACAGCCGAGGTAAAGGAGGGTCAGTCGCATTAAAAACCTGCCTCAGACTTATCAATAAGAGGAATCACTAGAGTTGTAATGGTGATGAAAACTGGAACTGTTACGACTACTAAATGAAGCATTTATTATGATAATGACTGGCTCTAGTTATAAAGAAAATAATAATATTCAACTGACTTATCAGTGCAATGTCATGTTCAGTCCCGTATCTGTCCGTTAATTATCTCTGCTGATAACGATCATCCTGCGTTCCTATTAAAAGCACTGGAATGAAAACAGTGAAATTAAAATCCAGTCAATTAAAAAGAGAATGCAGACGGAAGAGC
Organism: Karalla daura; assembly: GCA_029224185.1. Taxonomy (NCBI): domain Eukaryota; kingdom Metazoa; phylum Chordata; class Actinopteri; order Chaetodontiformes; family Leiognathidae; genus Karalla; species Karalla daura. The sequence goes on from CM055196.1 coordinate 23,062,622, forward strand.
AGAGCGGAGCTGTGAGAGTGAGGACCAATATCTCACACACATTTCATCAAGTTGTAGCAATTAATTTCCTGGCAGATGCTTCAAACGACTCTATCCCAACTATCCAGAACTCGATTGTGTGTTTTGTCTTAACGTGTTTCCTCAAGCTGAGTGTTAGTCCTGAGTCTGGACCAGAGGTGAGCAGCAGCAGCCAGAGCTCTTCATCCACACACATCGATGTGTGTTTCCTGTTGGCTCTGGTCCTGTCTGATGTCATAGGTGTTAATCATTCATCACACACCTGTGCTGCTGCTCACACACGAGCCGCGCTGACTGCAAACACTGGCCTGGAGCGGCTCCAGCTCGCAGATCAAACATCGCCCCGATACGCTGTCTGATACTGTACTCGACACGTTAACATGTTGTCACCATGTCCAGACCGACAGGAAGCTGATCTCGACTCTGTTAATACACCTGTTTGCTCTGCTCCGTTTCCCTAGATTTGTTTGTTCTTCTTTAAGTTACTTCAAGGCATCGTTAGAATCATTTTAAGCAACAAAGTTCATTATACATACCTGTATATGCACATATGTAATGTAGAGCTACAACTGCTAATCAGCTACCTGGCTATTAATCATCTAATAAAACAATGATTTTGATCATTTATTGGTCAATGTCAGCATTCACATGTTTTCAGAAGGATCTTAAGCAATGAAGTAAAAATGTCCTTTCTCTCAGAAAAGAAGAAGACCAAATTATTACTATTGTGAATGATTGTGTGTGTGTGTGTGTGTGTGTGTGTGTGTGTCTGCCTCTGCATTCTTGACAGATAATTGCACAGGAAGTGGCTGGAAACATAAATTTGGGGCTTTCACTAGTGACTAATCCACGAATCAAGAAAGTAATCGACAGCTTAACTGACTCCACAACACCTCCACTCGCGGTCCAGAGATGCTAGTGAGTTTGGGCAGGGTGTGACAGGATGCTGAGGGTGAACTCATCCAGGATCTGTGAATTAGATGTAATTCCTCAGCCTGTCACAGATTATTATTCCATAGATAAGAGGCAGCCTCAGACAATCTGTCTGAACGAACAAAACGAAGGCGCAGAAGTAGAGATGATGGACGCATCTGTAAAATATGAGTCAGTCAGATATGTAGGAGACAAATGGTGAGGTCCACTAGCACACAGAGACACATGGCACAGTGTTGTGACGACAACTTGTCAGTCAGATTGTGTTTTTATCTGTTCCAGGAAGAGGACAGTAAAGGAAGGGAGCGGGGCGCCTGTGTGAGGGCGGAGGCAGTCACAGTCAGAGCGAGTGTCCGCGCTCGTCTGATGGTGTTTGTGAAGGGAGGGGGGGGGGTGTGTGTTTGTCTTTAGGTGATGGTGGTGGTGGGGGGGGGGGGGGGCTCGCTCTGCCTGTCAGGCCTGTGATCTGTGCTCTGCAGATAAGACCGAGAGCCACGGCCAAAAACAACTGACCCCTGTTTGATGCTCAGGAATGTGGAAAATGAAATTCAGTGCAGAAAATGGATTTTACTGAGCAAGAGAGGAGGAAAAAAACAAAAAAAACATTCCCATCTGCCAGAGGAACGAAGGAAGGAAGGAAGGGAGAGAGATGTGTTGATGGCTTTATTGGTGTGGATGGTGGAACGCTGTGTGAGTGGTTTTATTACAGACCTGAGATCAGTTTATTGCTAAACAAAGAGACGTGATCATCACCTGAGGAGATGTCAACATTGTTACGTTAACAGGATTGTAAAATATAACAAAACGTACAAAAACAAGAAACTAAAAGAGCGAACCCTCCTTGAGGGAGATCTCCCAGTCAGCGTTCAGAGGAGCAGAAACATCAGCACTTTCTGCTCCATCCCCATGTGTGAGTGGAGGGTCAAAGGTCGCAGGAGGACCACGCTTCCAGTCTGCTAAACAGAGTGAATGTCACTGAGAATGGAACGATCTCTGGCAGATTGGAAAACTTAAAGAATCAACATTTATCCTTGTTCTGTGTGTAAACACAGTGTCAGCAGGTAAACTGTATGCCTCCGATGGTATTTTACCAGCTGTTCAGCTTGTGAAGTCTAATAGGGCACAGATCTGGCACCCTTCCATGCTTATCTGTCAACCAGATGTTGTCTTTACTCTGGTCTCGCCTGCTCCTGACGCACATGATCACGTAACTTTTTATGATGATTGCTGAACAACAGAGTTTATCAACATCTTGAACTAAGACTGGAGAGATACTGGAGAGCTACTCTATGCATTTATACTTCTCTGGTTCTCGGATGCGATTTTGCAGTCCTGTTCAGTCTGTTTTTCTAGATGTTTCTGCACAGATTGAGTGCCCCTCATGCTCATCTGGCAACCACGATTGGGCTTTACTCTCAGCCTGCGTCTCATATGAATGATCATGTGACTTAGGAGGAATCAGAGCCTGAGGAGGAACCAGGAGCAAAGAAAGTTGTGTGATCACATAACTGATCTATCTGAATTAGATCTCCTAGTCACATTCGTGAGCTTTGCTTTGCTCGAAACAAAACCTGAAAACTTGGAAACTTTCATTCATTCCGCTGCCTCAGTCGTAGCCATTTGTACCCAGATGTGAAGGGCCTGAGCTGCTCCTCAGACACCGTGACATTAGAGAGAGAGAGGGAGAGAGGGCGAGATGAAGAGAAGTGATGAAAACACCCCACGATAAACTCTCCGACCAGGAGGAGTTCACAATAACTTTCAGACCGATGCCTCGGGCTGCACCTCACGTCGCCTCCTGCTCGCCTTCGTTTCAGAAACCCGAACCGCTTAAACCTCACCGTGTCTGCCGCAACACGCTTAACATCACTGCTAGGAATCTGCTCCGTGTGTGTGTGTGTGTGTGTGTGTGAGAGAGAGAGAGAGAGGGAGAGAGAGAGACTGTGAGTGACAGCAGCTGCACCAGGGACACCGACAGTCGCCATGTGCTGCTCGGATTGTTGCCATGACGATCAGGGAAGTTGTCAGACTGCTGCCATGCGGCACAATCAGGACAGGAATGCATGCCGTGCGTGTGTGTGTGTGTGTGTGTGTGTGTGTGTGTGTGTGTGTGTGTGTGTGTGTGTGTGTGTGTGTGTGTGTGTGTGTGTGTGTGTGTGTGTGTGTGTGTGTGTGTGTGTGTGTGCGCCTCTTTTTGCATTCTTGACAGATAATTGCACAGGAAGTGGCTGGAAACATAAATTTGGGGCTTTCACCGCAGCTGATGTTTTACGGAGGCGTAAAAAGAAAAAGAAAAGTTCATGTGTTTTAAAAACCAGAGTTGAGACTTTGATTCACTGACTTATTGATTCAGGTAGTTTGCAACGTTTTCATCGGTAAATACTAAATGTGTTTGAAGGTGTTGTCTTTGAAGCTCAGCTTTCTGTTTTTTTATGGTTGAGATGATGATTAGACACACACACACACACACACACACACACACACACACACACACACACACACACACGCACACACACACAGTGGCTCTGGTGTGTGTCTGATGAAATAGTTTCCAATAAAGCGTAACGATGTTACGAACCTGCCTCTATCAAACACAAAACACAACATCCTGCATCCTGTTCAGGGCCCTTTAGGTGCCACTGTGTGTGTGTGTGTATCTCTGTCTGTTTGTGTATGTGTGTGTGAATATGAGTGCACACACACACACACACACACACACACACACAATGAGTGACTTTAAGGGACAGAGATTTCTCCCCCTGTCACTTCTGCTGTGCACAAACTATTTCAGTCTGAAGCAAATGTCTCTGAGAGCGAGAGAACAATCAGTCAAGTCGTAGAAGCAGCGTGATGGTTCACTGGACTGTGTGTGTGTGTGTGTGTGTGTGTGTGTTTTTGTGTGTAGCCTGAGGTGGTATAGGGAGTTGTAGCGTTGGCCTGTAGATAAAGGGGGGGGGGGGGTCCGAACCAATGGCACCTCAGTGAACCTCCTGCAGCTCGACACCATGTCTGGACGTTGTTGAAGAAAATAAGAATAATAATAGTAATAATAATAACAACAATAATAATAATAATGATTCAGTTGTGTTATACAGAGGTCAACTGAGAGGGAGGGGATGAGAGGGTTGTGTTGACCTCTGGCCTCTCTCCAGAATTACACGTTTTTATTCACACAGTTTTGCTCCAGATTTAGTGAATTAAAGGATGATTCTTTGATCAGTGAAAGACAGAGAAAGGTTTATTTCGGATCACCACAATAACACCGTAAATCTGGTGAGCTGTTCCCGGTTTAACAGAGAAGATTGTGAGTCGTTAAATCTCTTCATTTTATCAACATTTCAATAATCTGTAACTTAGCAGGGAAAATAGCAAAAACCTGAACGTTCGCTCCTCCAATGCGTCATTGAGATCACTGCTGCATTAAAACGTGATTATACAGTGATTATGTTATTTTAAACCAATGGTTTTAATATGTTTTTATTACAATTATTATTCTAATAGGAGAGAAAGTTCCAGTAAATTCCTGCAGAACATCCAGGCGGCTCCTCTGTCCACCTCAAAATAGCAGCCACGGAAATACGAGCCTAATTACCTCCATGTATCCAGGCACTGAGAAGATTACCCTCACTGTGTGTGTGTGTGTGTGTGTGTGTGTGTGTGTGTGTGTGTGTGTGTGTGTGTGTGTGTGTGTGTGTGTGTGTGTGTGTGTGTGTGTGTGTGTGCCCTGCGTCCATCAGCTTGAGACGTCTGACAGATATGTCTCGCTCTCTCCTGGTTTTGTGTTTTCTCACCAGAGCTGCATCCTGACAGCCTCAAGTGCTGCTGGGAAAGAGGAGGAACGGCCTCACACACACACACACACACACACACACACACACACACACACACACAAACACACACTCTCAGGATGTTCTTTGTATTTATTGATCTGCCATCGGGGGGTCCTCGCTGTTGCCCGTATAAGCTCCTCCTGTCGTGGTCTCTTTAGTGGAAGGACCTCAAATTAAAGCCTGGAAGCATAAACAAACTCTAATGTGGACCACACACACACACACACACACACACACACACACACACACACACACACACACACACACACACACACACACACACACACACACACACACACACACACACACACACCTCTTCACCTCCTGCTGGCGAGGTCTAGTGGACAGCAGGCTCCAGGTTTCACAAAGTTCACAGAGTTTCTGTGTAACCTGTAATCTGTAGCCTGGAGAGGCCGGTTCCAGTGGTCATTCAGTCCCATAGACCCCCACATTAATTCATCTTCTATTGATCTATCTAAGCCTGGAACCACAAACAAGAAGAAACCAGAGACTGGGGAGGAACCTGAGGAGAAATCAGACACTGAAGAAGAACCAGAGGAGGAACCAGAGACTGAAGAAGAACCGGAGGAGGAACCACAGGCCAAGGAAGAACCTGAAGAGGAACCAGGACCTATCGTACAGCTTTGGCTAAGCATGGACTGTTTAATGTTGCACACTCAACCATCAGACTATAATTTAGATGCAAATGTTGCGTCTGTGTTGATCAATCAGCTCTGGCAGCTCAACCTGTGTTCCTGATGTGACTAATGAAGATGGGCAGCTTTGACAGCTCCTCTGATTGGCTGTCAGATCACATCGAGTTCACGTTGGCCCCGGACCCGGATCGTCTGGCCCGGTCCCTCTGTGGCTGGGATCTTCTGCGTCAGGGCTCTCACGACTCTGAGACGAGTGGGACGCCTCGGCCTCAGGACCCGATTAGCCTCACATTATTTCAGAGTTCACACTCCACGCTCAAACTCAGTTATAGATTCAAGTTGTTGGAACTGTTCATAAATAAGAAACGACCCGTTACGCATTTTAAGATATCACTGGATTTTGACATAATCCAGTCATGTTTGACTCTCTCTCTCTCTTTGTATGTGTGTGTGTGTGTAAAGGCAGTTTGCACCAGGCTATTCAGTTACATCCTTCACAGTTACATCCTTCACCGTCTCAGAAGTTGAAAAACCTTCTTCCACGTGAACTTCTCATTGGAAATAATGAGCATTTTCCGAACAGGTGGTTGACAGCAAGTAAATAAGTTTAAACTCCTTGTGGGCCGATATAGTTTTGTGCAGCCTTGTGTCGCATTTTACTGGGTTGCTTTTCTCGGATGCAGTTTTATGTCCCGTCCTGTTTCGTTGTGGCTTGTTACGCTTCCACTTCTCACCCGTGACTCAGCAGCTTTATAAGGGGAAGGCGAGGATATATACGAGTCTGTCCATTCCTGGTGAGGATCCTTTTTCCTCCTGCTCACTTTTCCACTCTGTCTCTCGCCCCTCTCTCACTGGGGCGTTTGGCCTGTATAGGTTATGTAGATTACCGTAAAGGCAAGAAAAGAGGCACCCCTTAAAAGGTAAACTGTAGGTCCCCCTAGGTTAGTGTTTACCTTAAGTCACATTTGGCTCCTCCCTCCCAGTTGCTGTTTAGGAGTTTTTTGTATCCCTTTTTAATTTACTTTTCAACCTTTTCCTTTGACTTCCTCCCATTCTATTGAATCTAACTAACCTATGGCCTTAATTTCCCCCAGGATGGAATATAAAATATGAATCTGTCCATTTCTAATCTGTGCCTAATCAGCCAGACTGCTCCAGCCTCAGTTTATGGATCTGAACCTGCCGTAAAGTGGAGGAAACGTGTCTTGGGAAGGAGCAGGAGCAGCAGGAGGAGGAGGAGACTGCTCTCTCTGAAAAGACCCTCCTGGGACAAATCAATTTCCTGAACAAAGCTGAGGAAGGTGACGAGGCAGGAGCCACGGCCGCAGGCTTTTCACCACTCACACGTCCACCTTTCAGGCAGGATGCATTCATGTGAGGATGGGAAACCATTTCTGCTGCAGTCAGCAGGAGAAATGGAGCTCCCATTCATCCAGCCTGTGATTGTGCACCGTCAGATTTTCTGAGAGCCGAGGCAGCTGTGATAAGGTGGATGAGACTGAGAACTAGCCTCCAATTGTTGAATATTTCCATTTTATTCAGGACAAAGTCTGCACCGAAACATTCTCCAATCTAAATTTGTGCTGTTCCCAACCAGCTAAACTCTTCACTATTATCGTTTTATGAGGAGAGGCTGATTTCCATCGTAGACAACATTTAAAGACACATAGAGGCACGGATGCAGAGTCCCAGTGATTTTGTATATTTTGGCCTTCTGGGATTTTCTTTTATGGACCGTTAATGATTCTAGTTGTGGACAATAACAAAACACAGACCATCAAACTGTCACATTAAAACCACCACATACTGGAGCATAAGTACAGTCTAAAGACCTCAGATCTGATTGGTTTTACACTTCATTTGGTTCAGATTCTCTTTTTTTTTCTATTTAAACCTTGAGGAAAAGCAAGAGGGACATTATCTCCAAATCAATATTTTATGAATCCATTTGTTAATGGAGAATGATTCGACTTCAACCATTTCCTCCTGGCTGCCCATACTGTAGTATACACAGTAGTTTTTAGGCTTTATTGTTCCATGTTTCAAACAAGTATCATCCAAATACGAAGCTTCCCCTATCAGTGGGATATTTTTCAGCAGATACACTCTTTATATGTGTGGATTTCTTCCCGGTGAGGCCTTTACTGCCTGTCAGTCCTAAAAAAAATGTGACTGGTTGGTTTCATTAAACCCACAAAGTTCTCCAACAGGCTCCCTGCTGCCTTGATGTCGTTTTTCGGCTAAATAAATAAATAAATAAATAAATAATCCTGCAATGTTTTTCAAGCAGAACTCGAGAGCCAGTCATTTTCTCCCAGCTCTCTGGTGTGATCGCTTCTTTAACTCCTCTTCCCCACCTCTTCGTTATCTACTCTTATATATTTGTTTAGATATATTTGTTTAAAGTTTTTTACTTGAGTTTTATCGAAGTAATGACCATGTCTAATTCCTGGATAAGATCAGAGAAGACTCGTGAGTGGGTGTTTTCATGTTTTCAGGGTGAGCCTTCATCTATTTGTGGCAACATTTTTAAAGCACTATAAGGAAGAAGTGGAATTTCCAGATAAATAGAGATTCAGGTGCTTCTCTCTGTCCATGCAGAGGAGGAAATGAGCAGCAGATATCAGGATGAAGATGAGGGATGTAACTGTGTATAGGTTCATCTGGTCTTGTATACAAAAAAGAAAAATACCAAAAAAATGGAGCACAGCCTCACAGCAAGATAACACAGCACAGTTACTCGCACGCACAGAAGTTGTGGCACCTGCTGGAGTTGACCAAGGACCAGCTCTCTCTTGCCTTTCCACCCCTGGCCCTTGCTTGACCTGCTGGAGGAGTCCACTCCACAGGGGGGAAACCTGCATCAGGCTTAAAACCTCCATCTTACACCCCAATATTAATATTCAATACCGATATTCATATTCAATATCAATATTCAATTCATCCATACAATGAGTCCAAAACATTTATATGCTTAAACTTTTCTAACACCCCCCCCCCACACACACACACACCACACCAAACACACTTTTCCCGCGTCCCCAACTGTGGACCATAAAAGCTTGGTTCCCCCCTGGTTCGTGCTTCCAGTCGGACGCCGTATGCTGCCGGACCAGGATGTCTAGTGGTGAGTAGGGGAAGTACTTGAGCTGCTAGTGAGACTCTATGGTTGTTATGTGGTGGATAATGGAGCAGAGACAGTGGGTACATCACTGCTCGCTAAGCTGTTGGATTAATAAATGGGCAATGATAGTAAAACTGTGTTTGGCTGTCTTTATGTCCATGTTGCTAGAATCGCTAATGCTAAAACTAATGCTAACGCTAATCGCTATTGCTAGCGCTAACGCTAGCACTAGCGCCGCATTGCCAGACCGAGCCGGAAGACCTCAAAATGACGTGGCAGTTTTCATGGGGGAGTGAGCGTAGCTTTATAGAGGGAGATAGATGCCTCGTCTGCGTTACTCGGGGTCAACGGCCGCACATGGCCGCCATCTTGCGACGGGCAGCTCGCTCAACCGTTACATTGTGTTGGTATTGGAACGTACTTTGTAGATACAGAAGTTGTAAGAATTGGAACCGATTTTCAAACTGTTTGGTTTGTTATAAACATCAAATATTTATCTATGAAACTGCATAGTTACGTAAAATGTCAAGTCCTAAAAAACAGTTGTTTATACACATTTGTAAATGTTTGTAAATCTGCTTAAGTTCAGCAAGATAAGAGCAGTAACTTTTGCGCAGATCACTGACCTGTGCGGACGTTCTTCACTCCACCGTGAGACATCTAGCTTTCTTTATATATCTATATCTATAGGAGTGAGGTTCTGGCGTGTCCATGAAAGGTGGGGCTGCCTTTTCACACCGGGTTTATCTGGGAATTTACCGGAAGCTGTGTCTGAAAACAGCTTTTCCAGCAGACCTGTGTTTTGCTGTTATTCTCTGCAGATGTTCCACAGTACCTCAGCTGTTGCCCCAGCTCTGCAGACAAGTTTGTGTTTGTCGGTGTCTTTCAGCTCGAGCACTCATCAGGTTTTTAATCCACTCCCTCCTTCTTATTGAGTGTCCTGGAGCGGCTGAATCTGCTTATGACTGCTCCATACCATGTTTTCAAGCAGTTTTCCTGCCGTTTAGTCTCAAATCACGTTCTCATATTAGTCATTGAGCAGACACTTTCATCCGAAGCATGTCGGAGGGGGAAGAGGAGGAGGAGTTGCTTTGAAATCGGCAGAAGCTTTAATTTCAGGCTTTCTCATTAGAGTTTAAACACGACTGTCCTTTTCAATCCAATGGGTTGTTCTTTTTCCTCCTTGTGGCTCAATATCACCTGCACACACACACACACACACTCTGTGTGGACATCTTCAGGACAAAGATTCAAGAGGATGAAGACTATCGATCAGGAACATTTGGCTCATTTTCAATTCAGTTCGATTTCAAAAGAAACACACCCACATTCATGAGTGTTTCACTGAATAACAGATTGTGAGTTCTCATGAGTCCTCAGACACATTTTTTACTTTTACTGCATCCTTTCATGCCGGGACAGATGTTTATGAGCTTGTCTGTTCTGTGACTACAGCATAAATCTGAAAAACTTGCTGCAGAAGATCGACTCTAATCGCCACGTTTCATCCATAGATCAGTGTCTGCTTGCATAAGACGGGATCAGCTGTTTTCCCTCCCCAGAATGTGTGTTGACCATGAGGATGCTGCTACAGATGGTGATGGTGATGGTGAAGGCGATGATCTCACCTGCATCACATTTCATCCCGGGCGCCGTTTCCCTCCGCCGCCGTCTCCTTATCTGTAATGAACCGTGTCGCACATTTTCCACCTGCGAGACGAAGGTTGACTCATTCAGAATGCGAGCGGTCACAACCTGCTGCTCCTCATGCCTCCTCCCCCCTTTCTCCGCCTCCTCCTCCTCTCCTTCCTCCTCTCCTGTGGTTAACGGCGAACCGCGGCGACTCCATTTAGCCACAAAAAAGAAGCCAGAGGAAATGCACACACACACACACACACACACACACACACATACACACACAAAGCTGTCAGTGGGAGATAAGTCGCTGCTCACTTTGTGTCGCTGGGGATTGGCACTTTGACTTCCAGGACGCGTTTGTCGCTGGCAGTGTGGCAACAAGCCGAAGAATAATGGTTTAATTTTCCCTCCCGACGCCTCATACATATGCAGCTCATGAGGCCGCGGCGTCTGCTGATCCCGTCGCTCGTCAAAACTCCAAACACAAAGCTTCATCCAGCAGTTCACTGCTCAGAGCGAGGAGTGCACGACGCTGATGGCAAGCGCGTTCCTCTCATTCTGCCCGGTCTGCGCTACAGACAGTACGATTTCAGGATTTATTGTTCCACGTTTCAAACGAATGTCGCCCAGATATGAAGCTTCCCTTAGAAATGGAATATTTACAGTAAATACGCTCTCCGTATGTGTGTGGATTTCTTCCCGGTGAGGCCTTTATTGGCTCCGCTCTGCTCTTCTTATTGCTGGAAAGTATCTATTTCGGCACTAAAAAAGTGACAGAGCTGCAGAGACATTTTATAAGGCTCATCACTGCTTCGTCTCGTCCCTTTGCAAAGCCATTACTGTCCCTGAGAAACTGCTCTCTGCTTCATTATCGTCAATCAGTCTTCAAAATGGGTAACATTGCATGCATTGATACTGTACATTTAATGTAGCACTTTATTTACTGTGCAATACACTGAACATTTCAACACCTCTGCACTTAAATCAGCCTTTGACATCTAATCTTAGCATTTAGTGAAATACATATGGTCCCCTGACCCTTGGCTTGTAGGTTTCACTATATGGTTTTGTTGTTCTTGGTCAATGTGAAGGAAAACGTGGGTTTGTGTGTGAGAGAACAGTCCTTTGCCTGTAAGCGTGTGAATCTGTGGTCTCTGCTGAGCGACAGTGAGTAAACATCATCACAGAGACGAGCCGACTTCAATAAATCAAAGGCAGATTGGCTCCAAACCAACTCTGTGACTTTGAGGAAGGTTTTCAGTCTCTGGACGTGACTGGACTGCTTGTACAGTGCTGCTGGCTCAGATTCGTCTTCCTCTGGTGGTTTTTTTGTCTTTTTTCTGGGCAGAACTCGTCCGCTAATGGGAGACATTTGTTGGGTAATGTTCTCGTCTGTGTAATGACGGCGTCAGACTGCGTCGCGCTTTGACAGAGTCTAATCTTTGTTCTGCTCCTCATCCATCCTGCCTGTGTGTCGCCGTCTCCTCCATCTGCCGCTAAATGATTTCATCCTCATCATCTGCCAGCTCGCAGCCCTCCTCCTCAAACCAACTCACTTAATTCCATTTTTCATCTCTCTCTCTCTCTCAGGTGAACAAGCAGCAGCTGCAGGCGGTGAAGGAGCGATTCCTGGGTTTTCTGAACGGAGAAACTCAGATTGTGGCGGATGAAGCTTTCTGCAACGCTGTGAGGAGCTACTATGAGGCAAGAAGACTTTTTTTAATCTGTTCTCCTAGAAAACAGTTTCTCTGGGTTCCAGGTCTCGGCAGGTAGTGGGAATGTGTTGGTGCTGATAACTGAAAAGGCTTAGGGTTAGAAAGTGAAATGATTGACAATTGTGACAAGAATGCTACAAACACACAGAAGTCGAACTCCGCTGCACTTGATAGAATTTGCTGTCGGGAACTTCTGCAAACTATTTCCAAACTCTTTGGTCTGACGGAGTGAACATAGTTCACTGTTCGCAGCTCTCATTAAAGCTCTCTGCTTTGGACCAAACATTTCCACACTTTAAGTCGCTACTTTTTTCACACACTTTGAACCCTGTGGCTTAAACAACGATGTGGCTAATTTATGGATTTTTGCGAGCTGGCACAAGACTCCATTTACGTATTTGGTCCTGGCTAATAGACTTACTTCCTGGTTGTTGCTCGTGACAAGTGATAGCATCATTATACAGTATTTATGTGACGTTGTCTTGGTGGGTTTGGTCCAAAAAGCGAACCAAATCGAATGAGGTGAAGTTTGAGTGTTTGAGGTGGCCTGTGAACCGGAAAGTTCTGTCCTCGTAGCTTCCCCCCTCGTCAGTCGACTAAGAGTAACTAAGTAACAGAGTAATCATGGTCCGTCTCTGTGGGTCATAGGTCGAATCCTTCGTCCATCATCTTGCTCACACATAACTGGTCGTATGTTCACTTTTATCAGCCAATTAGAATCACTGTGGCCTCACTCAGTCTGAAAGGTACCTGGTGAGACACAGCAGATAGACGGTTTATCAGACTGTTTTGTGCATATGAGTCTTTTTTCTCTCTTAGTATTAGTCTAACTTCTTATTTGAAACTTCAGACGTAATATGAAGTGACGATTCAGCCTCATTCATCTCACATCCGGTGGGAATGTAATGACCCCGATGCTGCAAACCAATATGAAATAATTTAATCATAGACATACATTTATGCACTTATCCATCATTTTATTCAGATATTCCACTGCTATTGTGAAGCTAGCACTTTGGCTAAGCCTATTTCAAGCATGTGTTCTCCTACAAGTACTTCATAGTTCAGGATTTGGGGTAAATTAATTCTATAGAGTGAAACTAGCAGTATCAGTATCAGTATACACAGATTAGAGATTGTCTTGAACATTTTTGATTTGCACCTTTTGGATATTATGTCACTTGTGAGTATCTTAATAAAGTATGTGAAAACCGCTCAGAGCTGAGTGGGTTAAAGGAGGCGGTGCAGGTCAAACTGTGGCCGTGGGAGCATCCTGCTCCGTCCACCTCCTCCTCCCTCCTGACTGCGTGCTCCTCCAGCTCGTATGGCACTCAGTCATTAAGTCAGGCTGGAAGAGATTAGAAAAACATCGACCGGGCAGCTTTTTTTTTTTTGCTATATGCGGGGGAGTTTCTCTTCCTTCAGGAGCACAGTGTCACCAAAACCACTCTCCTCACACTGAAATACATTTAATTACCATCGCAGCACACACCCCACATCACCTCCTACATCTCTGGCATGCTGAAAGCACGTCGCCTCCTCCTCTGTTTCCACTCCTGCTTGTTTTTACGGTCTTTGACCCAAAGATCATCTGTGTCCTGATCAGGTAAAAGCGTGTGTCAGAGAGTCAGAACGAGTTCAGTGTTCCACAACATCCAGATGTTAACTGCTCCGGTCTGTATGTTGGAACAACAAATAGAAGTTTTATTTATTTATTTATGTATTTATTTATTTATTTATTTATCAACAGTGTTTTATAAACTCCACAGCAGCTCCTGTCTGGCACAACTCTCTCTGTGCAATAGTAACACGACTGTAGTAGTTTATAATATAGTTAAAATATTTACTGTACATACCCCTCTATTAATAATAATAATAATAATCCTCTAATAATATTATGACTGTAGTAGTTACAAATATTTACTTGAACTCAACAAGTTTTTAAGGGAGTCCTGGGCTGATCTGCCTGTGCCACCTTAAATGTCTCACTGCAGCTTTTCTTTTCCTCTCATCAAGGATGATTAAAAAGATCAGGTAAAAACACAAATATCAGATCTTTTATCATCTAGATAATGAACCTGGATACAGATGACATTTTAATATCAGGTGTGAACAGAGGATCGTGACAAACCCTCCCACGTTGACATCAGGTTTCCTGTCTCATCTGCCTGAGGAACGCCTCGAAGAAGCAGAGATTACTGTGAATTTCCTCACTACTTTTTTCCACCTTCTTATCTGCGGCTCCTCTGCTTCCGTCTCTCCCTCTATCTGCGCTTCTATCTCTATCTCCCTCTCCTCTGATGGAGCTCCTATCGGCTGCCATGAGACGCAGATCTTATCAGCCTCTCGCAGCTCGTCTCCTTAATTGCCGGCGATGGTGACAGAGCGAGAACGTCTCGCTGAAACTCTCCAGTCGCTGCCTGACGATCGTGGTCTTTGCTGACAGGGAAAAGCTCAGTTAGATGTTTGAGACGTCCTCCTGGGAGCAGGTCGACTGTTGTCCATTCATCTCTAGGAGAAGTCGTGGCAGTCGCTCCACATGGAGCGACTGCCACGAGACGGTCAAAACAAACGAGGAGCCAAACGAGGATGAGAGATCCCAGAAGATCTGCTCTTTGGAACACAATGTTCATGAAGGACTCGAGAGTCTCACTGCACCAAGCCTCTGAAGCTGCACACAGCTTGTTAATACAAGTAGATACTGTGTAGGAATGCTGCAGAACGTCCATCCAAAAGAGGGAAAACAGAGTGACGTAAAAGGGTGCAACTTGTCATCATGGCTAACCCAACAGCTGATGAATCTGATAAACAGAAGAATAGAATACATGTATAGATAAGTAGAAGAAGCATGACTGTCCCTAATGTGTGTAACATGGCCCGTATACAGAACCAGAAGTGTAACTAGCATCTTGTTCCATTCAGTCTGCTGGACTTTGTGTTTTAACCAGAGCCTCTTTTCCTGCCTATACAGTAATCTACGTCTCTCCACTTGTGGATTACAACAAAATGTGTGAGAGAGTGACTGAATTGGCGAGTAAATGGCTTTAATTCTGTTCATCCATCCTCCTCCTATATATTCTGAGATGGAGCCACAAGTCAAAGTGAGACCACTACGATGTGACCATCTGCTCATTTGCAGCGACTGTGAACTACCCTTTATGTACACGAGGCACATGAAGACATTTCCTCTGTCTGCTCTTCTTTGAGTTGTGATGTGAGTAAGGCATGTAGCTATAGAAGCTGCTGTTAGCTGTGAGCTTACGGCCTGTTACTACCTCAACGTTGATCTCCTCTCCCCTGAGTGACAGCCTGGTGATGGAGTAACAGACTCCTTCACTGTCGACCTTTGTGTGACCACTCCAGAATGTCTTAAGGTATCCATATCTGCACAACACACCCGTGTGTGTGTGTGTGTGTGTGTGTGTGTGTGTGTGCGTGCTGGAGACTCGGGGGAGATGAAACCCTCGTCCGTCAGCCGTCCCTCTGAGAGGCGAGGTGATCTTAATTGCCTCTGTTGTGCACTTAGCAGAGTCATAACGTGATGGATCGGAGATACAGAGGAGGTGAGTTTCATTTAATGTCGCACGCTCTGGGAGGACAAACCCAGCGGCCGACCTCTGGATGACTGTGACGGCGTGTCAGCCTAATAATAACAACAACAGCCGGGGTTCTTCTTCACTTACAGGCTGTCGGAGAGAGAGAGAGAGAGAGAGAGAGAGAGAGAGAGAAAACCAGGTGTGATGGACAGACGAGGTGGTTATTGGTCCCTCAGTTAAGTCCCTGATGTCTCACTGCAAACAGGGTGTAAAACGAGAAGAGAAGAGAAAAGCAGACGAGCCACAGGTATCAGTCGTTTTATGGCTTATTTTAACTGTGTTTTTCTTCTTCTGCGGTCTTGTTAATGAAGAGCTGTGTTGCCATGGAGAATAAGACGTAAACGAACCTAAAACGTCACAGCCTGGGGGGGGGAAATAAATAAATAAACCATCGCCAGCTCTCCAGTGGAGTGGTGGCAGTTTGTATTTATGAAGGGCATATTTTAGTGGCTGAGCTGCAGGTGTGTGTGACCTGTAATTTAGTGGTTCAGAGCAGCTGGGCTCCGGTGCTTCACAGCGCTGACATTTCTGCAGCTCAGCGGGGAAGCTGCTCCGGCTGGAAGAGGCCCCAGAGCTCCAGAGAGCTTTTTTTTATTTTTGTTGAATTATTTGTGGAGGATTTTGCTTCTTCGTCTCTCAGCCTCACACCTTACAAAGTGAGTAAATGTGCATATAGAATGAGAAGTTGGAGGACGACGGGGAAATCAAAGCCCGGTTCAAATCCACGTCAGAGGTCAACATCATCAAGTTCAATCAATACCTGTATATTGGAGGTGGGGGGGGGGCATCAATATCGCTCTGACTCACAAACCTTGGACTGGGAGCTTGTTATGAGTTCACGAGATGAGAAACGTAATCACCGAGTTGATTATGAGTGAGCGGTTTCCCCTTTATTAGAAATTAACATCTTCAGCTCCAGGGTCTTACACTGTTTATCTGTAATCAATCAATGTAATAATCAATGTGGACACCTCAAGGTGCTCAACTAATGATTTTAGGTCATTGAACCTTTTTATCTGCTTGTAATAAGTCATAATTACAGTCATATTCCAATAGTGGCATAATAATGATGATGTTTAAAAAAAATCTGATAAGTACTCGATTATAGCTCCATGTTTGGTCTCAACCACCAAGGCTTGAGAAAACAGAGGAAAGAAACGACTGTGTGTGTGTGTGCGTGCGTGCGTGTGTGTGTGTGTGTCTGACTGAGCACCTTGTCAACGTTTCACACAAGCCATCAGGAACTGAACTGTTTGTATTTACCCTCCAAATAAACCAACTAACAAACAACCCAACAAATACACCTGTTATGTACAGAGAGGCTGTGAGCGCACTCTGACTCTGCTTCCAGGCTGGTTGATACCTTCCTGCGTGTGTGTGTGTGCGTGCGTGCGTGCGTGTGTGCGTGTGTGCGTGTGTGCGTGTGCGCGTGTGTGTGCGTGCGTGCGTGTGCGTGTGTGTGTGTGTGTGTGTCTGTGGGGGAGGCTTGTGTCTCTGTGTCTGTTTGCTTTGATACAAGTTTCACATGGAAGCCGTTAATGCAGCATGAAAGTGGATTTACACTCAGCTGAGGAGGAGTTGGTAAACGTTTGAAGTGTGCATGCAGCTGCTGTGTTTTTTTCCCTCTCCCGTTAGATGAACGTACAGTTCTGCCATAGTCATACTCATATCTGCACACACACACACACACACACACACACACCCTCCCCTACCCACAGTGTTCCTCACCATCAGTACCATCTCATCTCTACAGATGACTTGGCTGCAGCAGTGTGGAGCTCTGTCTCTCCTCTCTGCTGTTTTCTGTCAGTTTAAGTCTGTTGCAGGTTTGTTTGTTTTTTTTTGTTGTTTTTGTTGTTTTCCTTCTTGTTGTGCATCTTTCACAGATGGCTGAGGAAGTTCTCATTCACTCAGGTCAATGTAATCTGTTGATATTTTGAGGTCAATTACACATTGCACAGATTTTCTAGGTTCTTTTGTTCACCTTTTTATTTACTTTTATGCAAAACTTATTGCTATTAATTATTGTTCAGTGTTATTTGCCAGGATTATTTGATTATTTGCTCTTCAAGTGGCAAACTTTGACCTTTGAATATTACGCTGGTCCAGCTGCCATGACTTTGGACTCCTTGAAGGCATTTTTCATAGACGATCATCACGTAAAAAAGCTCCAGAACATTTAATTAGATCAGTTCATTCTGATTGAAATGAGATACGCCTGCACAAAGCGTCTGTTTTTCCTCTTATACTTGTCTGCAGCTGCTGGTGGAGACCAAACATGGAGCTATAAGAGCATCTTGGACTTTTTTGTTCTGCTTTCCACGTTTCATTTTGAGGAGCGACTCATGTTAATTTTTCTCCTCACACATTTCACAGAAACAGCTCAACAGATCGTGTTGGGGATCTGATGAGCAGCCTGTCAAACGTCCATCTTCATCTCTTTTCTGTCTGAGCGATCAGCTGCTCCCTCCTGTTTCTCTTCTTTTCTCGGAGCTCCTGAGCTGTGAGAGGTGATGACTCAACGCTGTGAAAGTGAGCAACCTGACGCTGTGTCGCATTAAAGGACAGCTGACGTTTCCACCTCTTCCACCTCCAGAAGCTCGTTACTGAAACATCCCGAGTTCCCTCCTCCTGACAGACCGCTCTCATTACGTCGGGCAGAGAAACGCGCAGATGTCAGTGATTGAAGCGGTTGAAATCGGGTGAACAGAAATGGAACGTAATGTTAAACGACCGTCTTCCTCACCTTCAAAATAATTTGCATGTCTCTGTTCAGCTCTGAGACAAAACGAAGACACTGTGATTCTGATCCCAGCTCCAACATGCTCCAACAAGCACGAAGCCCAAGAAAGACACTGCTAAGCATCATTGTGTAGCTAAATACATGAAGTCACGTGACCATTCATGTTGAGTGGCAGGTGAGACAGCCAATCAGAGCGAAGCTAACCTAGAGCTGCAACCAATAATTGATTATTCGACTCATCAAACTACTATTTTAATAATCATTCAGTCAGTTTAAGCATTTCACTATAAACAACTAATTGATCCACACACACACACACACACACACATACACACACACACACACAGAGACGTCCGCTGCTTTCTCTCATGAAGCGGTGAATGATTGAACAAAGTCTCTGTGGTGGCAGAGCGGTGTCTGCACACACCTGGGTCTCACGCAGCGTTTTAATATTGACCCAAGACGTGGAGGGAGCGGAGGAGAGAGACGTCCGAGCTCGGCTGTTGACTCGGGCTGGATCCACCTGCCTTAAACTCACACGACCTCACGGCCGAGGAGCCGCAGAGTCACGCAGCGCTACGGCAGAGTGAATCTCACACAGGAGCCTGTGGAAGCCGGAGCAGGAATCCTCCATCGATTTAGTTATTGGTTATTTTCCTCTGTGCGAGTGTGAGATGATATCGCCTCCTTCGCTATAGCAACAGGTGAGGGGCTTGTTTCTCGTGGGCTCTTCATACCCCTCGACGTGATTATCGCCACAGGTAGACGGTCGCCGTCGATCTCGTTAATTGAGCTCGTTTTGGTTGATATTCCGTCGCCATGGAAACGGAACAAAGCGGGCAAACGCGGCTCAGATGGTTTGTCTGATGTTATTCCGGCGTTTGTCGCGTCTCTGAGTCAGACGGAGATATGGACACGATCTCTCTGGCTAATAAACAGTCGAGGCTTTTCCCCCCCCACAGTAAAACAGGGCTGGGTCTCAGAGGCAGCCTATAATAGTTCTACCAGAGTAAACACTGTCTGGTTGCATTACGGCCACATGTTTCTGTTTGTCCTGGGTGTTTTTGTTGGACACATTTGTGCCAGAGTTTCACTCTGTTTTCCTCAAGGTGCATAACTTTTTTGTTCCCGAGACGCATCACAAGATGATGTGATGGAACACACACTGAACGAGGAGCTGTAGAGGTGTGTGAGCTGGACCCGTGAAATGGAACAAACTGCTTGGATTGGATTAGATGAGGATCTAATCCTCAGACTCAGATCGCAGCAGCTGTATCTACACCAGCAGGATCCATACATCATCTCTGTCTTTCCATCTGGTTTCTTGTCCTTCCCACAGATTTGTGTGTCATGTTTTAAAAATGAATGAACAGAAATCCTCGTGGGGTGATAGAGTTTGGCTCTGAGATTCGATCTATCACAAAGACAAGCCTCAGAGAAAGTCTCAATGACGGCCACTATTCCTGTTTTTAGTTTTTACAGAGAGGATTTATGTCTGCCAGGCGCCAAGTGTGTTATGCACCGTGATGTGATATAATGAAGTTATAAAACAGCCTTTTAATGTCACATTTCAACCGTGTTGTTGAGAATGAGTCCTATATGACCAGGTTTCATGTTTTCTACACTCTTCTACATTTGGATGCTAGGGAGGGTGTGACACTGTATGTTTCAGAACGTTCCAGACATGTGTTGCACAGTCGTAAGGCCTGTGTAAGAGTAGAGAGACTCAGTGCTGGAGCTGAATGTGTCTGAAGTAGGTTACAAGCCGTCACTACTGTATGCAGAAACATCCTGGCTACGCAAAGATGGAACAGGTACGCTCTTACGCTGTACGAGTGTAGCATTTTACCACCAAAAACAAGGGAAATGTTGTCATAGACAGAAACTTGAAGATCGCATAACGTGATGCAGAATCATAAGGAAGGATCTGTACGAGTTGTAACTTTAAACCTGCTACGTTTTTAGGCTTTGGGCCGAGGTAGCCAGGGTTTGTTTTGGATAGGACACTGGGCTGGTTGTCGATGTTAGTCACAGCTCTGCGCTGTGATTGGGACTAAACCCAACGTTTTTTAAGTTAAAATGTTAATTTTCTCACCTTTTTATTGTCTTACTACTTTTATTTATTTTTAGGGATCAGCTTTTACTCCCTCGGTTCATATTTTTGTCTTGACTTCTAAACTCGACCTCCTGCGTCTCCTCATTATAAAGTAATCTTTATAATGAGGAGTAAGCGTTTCCTCAGTCGTCCCTAGTTTTCAGCAGCTTTGTGTGTTTTCATTTTGTGTGATTGTGTGTGTGAAGCTCTGTGTGCTACAACTGCTTTACATGTTTACAACGTTCTGATTTCATTTGATTTTCGTAATTGCCAACAAGGTAGTGATCTGTTAATGCAACCTTCACCGTTTGTGGAGGAGCCGTGTGTCCCCTAGCCGGGCTGGAACCGGGCAGTGGAAAAGGGACTAAACACATACAGTATATAGGATACATAGCTCTTAACGATGTAGTGATAATTGGCAAGTTTCTTGAGAAACTTGAGAAAATTCATTCTTGAGAATGAAAGTTTTAGAAACTCTGACTGGATCTCAGTTAAAACCAGGCCCCCAGCCCTCCATGACGTCTC
Source organism: Karalla daura (assembly GCA_029224185.1). Lineage (NCBI taxonomy): Eukaryota > Metazoa > Chordata > Actinopteri > Chaetodontiformes > Leiognathidae > Karalla > Karalla daura. The sequence goes on from CM055196.1 coordinate 23,083,495, forward strand.
CCACTGGTTTGTGCAGGAGCCTCTATGGAGCCAGGAGTCTGAGGTGCAGGGGGCTGGAGCCAGCAGAAACCAGAGGGGTTTTTTGACTGGGTTTGTGTCAGAGAAAGTGTTTTTTGGAGCCAGGCCATGGAGGATCCCTGTGGTATTGCAAGTAGAATCACTAATTTCTCATACTGGAAGCCTACGTCTGTCTTTTATACAGGTCTATATAAAAGCTCCTTCAGGTTGCAGGAGAAACATCAGCCCTCCTGCTGACCAAAGTGGAAATGTCTGATTCAACACAATCAGGGCGATGCAGAGCTTCAATCAGGCCACCGTAGAGCAGCGTATTACATTTCCAACACAATCAGGCTTAAATGAGTGAAGCCTGTGAGGCTGTGGAGTCAGCCCTGTGTTTGCCCCACCAGGAGCAGCAGCAGCTCCTGCTCCAGCAGCTCCTGCTCCAGCGGCTCAGCTCCGTGGTCGGTGCTGATGATCTCCATCATGTCGGAGCTGCTCACGCGCTCGGCTCCAGAGCTGATGTATGAGGCCGTCTGGCGAGCAGGCTGCGCCGGTGGCAGGCCATGAAGACGCTTTAATATCGCAGCAGAGAAACATGTTTTATGCATGAGGGGGACGGTTTGTCGCCGAGCTCTTTAAAGAACTCCTGAGAAAGCGTTCCCGACGGAGCCGCTCCGTCACACGCTGTCATTGAACGTGCAGAGAGAGGAAACGCGGAGAGAAACACTCCCCCATCAGTTGTTTCTATTCCCGGCTTCACTCACTCATCTGTCGAGCTGTGCTCATCTCCGCTATGTTTCTATTCCTATCAGATCTTCTCACGACTGATGCCTTAAAAATAGTTTCATCCTCTCATTAATCAGCCGCTAATGGCTCCGGTCAGAGGCCGTCTGAAAGGCTCCGGTACGGCTCATGTGAGACGTTCTAAATTGATCTGTTCGCTTTTCCCTTTTGTTCGGGGAGGCTTTCGCTCACCGATCCAGGCATCGGGCCATAATGATGGAGGAAGGAGTCTCTGAGGGAAGGGAGGCCACAGTAGACCGATAAAGAGCCCAGATCGCTGCATCCGTCTCCTTTAGTGAGCCACTGGAGGGGATTGTGGGACTCTGGGGCGCAGCTGGAAGTTGGACTGGTTCTTTGTGCCGACTGAGCCGCAGCCAGTGTTTCAGTGTCTCAGAGTCCAGCTGCCGCATCATAAACATCACAACCAGGCTGAAGAAAACGAAGAAGCTGCGTTTATGTTTTCCCTGTGTGGTGGTAGAGTCACAGAAGATGATGTGTGAGAGATAAAGAGGAGACGGATGGCTTGGATGTCAGCCTGAAAAGCACACAGACATAAAAATGCGAATGTCTAATTTCACAGAAGATGCTGTCAACTGCTTTTTGGTAGGGAAACAGCTTCACAATAAAAACAAATGACGCTATGATATTATGGGAAGTGTTTCACAGGTTGTATGAAACATTTCAAAACTAAAAATCTTTAGCATTGGGACTAAATTATCTCTCTACAGTGGCCTGGAACAGAGACGTGACGCTCTAGATAGACTCCTGTGAACATTTTCACACAACACTTGGGTATTCTGATGTTTGCAAGAACATGTAAAAGACAAATTAAAAAGAAAGGATCCAAACATCCTCAGACTTAAGAGAATGAGCTGATCCATTGTTCATTTCTCTTTAGTTTCAGAGAGGCTCTCATCCACTGATCCAGGGAGCGGGTCATGATGGAGGGAGTCTCTGAGGGAAGGGAAGCTGCAGTAGACCGATGAAGCGGCTCCCTTATCGACCCACCACAGGGGGACAGGGGGACATGGGGACATGGGGACATGGGGGCCCTGCTGGAATTTAGACACGCTCTTTTACCAACTGAGCCGCAGCCAGCGTTTTAGGATCCCAGTTAACCACGTGATTTTACGTGTCCCACGAGAGCTTGCAAAGCTTTTAACCGTCCTGGGATCAAAGTCTGTAAAAGTTGAGCTCATGTAGTAGCCGACCGGATCAGATCGTATCACATCGGCTGGGAAAACAAGAGGCGGGTGTACTGAAAAGGAAATCTATTACGATGAGACTGAAAACGTGTTTTTTTTTATCATCCTGCATGGAGGCTGAGTCTCAGGAGAGATGTGTCTGAGAGGCGGAGGACGGCTCGGCTTTCACCCGTTAAAACAGGCAGACGTCCACTTTTCCAGCAGCTCGAGACGACGCTGTTAAAACGGGAGGTTAAATGATACGGCTTTGGTTTGTTTCCTTAGCAATCAAAGAAACTGCTTTCAGATGAAAACAAATGATGGGACACTCACACATTCCAGACAAACTTTTCTTCACTAGAATGTCTCTCAGTGGTTCTCGAGGAGCGGCTGAAAGGAGGCTGCATCACCTCTTGACGATTTAACTGTTTTTTTAGTAAACACTATACCTTCATAAAGCATGTGTTAAAACGAGTTGAGGATGTTCACACAACATTGTTGACCAAAGGTGTCGTGCTTTCACGCGCTTCAGAAGTTTGATAATCACCCATCAGTAGCAACATGTGTTAAATCTGCTGGTTTGTTATGTAGTACCAGACTTCGATTAAGAACTATATGAAGGAGTTGCACCCTCTTTTTACACTTGGATCTGACTTTACAACACGTGCAGGAGTCGTTCCAGGTCTCCAGGCTGGAGGGTTGAACCCAGCTCTCCACCCCAGCTCACCCTGCAGCTCACATCCCTCCGTTAAATCTAACTCCTGGATCCTGAAAAGCGAAAAACTTGTCAGGCATGAGTCGATTTGGCCCCGGCTCGGCGTTCTCACAGTTCATCCCCTCGGCCGGTTTCTGTCCCGTCTTTGTGTGCTCGACCTGTTTCGAGGCAGCGTGAATAGCAGATCTGTCCCTGTGTTGGACGACACATACACCTCGTCTCCTGACTGAACCTGAATGCAGCATTGTCTGTATTTCTCCAGGTCTGGAATAAGAACCGATCACTGATGGAGCGAGAGTCCTAACAGCTGCTGTGGTAAGAGAGCGATAGTGACAGAGGACCTCCTCCTCTGCTCCCCTGAGAGGTGAGACCTCGTCTCTGTCTCTGGATGAGCAGATGAAGTCAGAGCGTGTGAGAGCAGCCCGGCGTCGTCTGAGCCTGTTAATCTGCCAGGCTCTGGGCCCCGGCGCTCCGCCGGCCTCTAAATAATTTAGCAGCGTTTTAAAGCCCCAATTAATTGGAGCAGCGGGGTGGGAGGATGTCCCCCGCCGATCCGTTCATTAGTCATAATGGCTGACATTTGGTCGCCAGACAGACCCCAGACCAGCCTGTGGAATCCAGAGGGGCTCTCAGAGAGGCTCGCCTCGTCCCTCCACGCATACCCCGTTCATTCCTATTTATCCTCGTCCTCTGATGTTGAGATAGAAGCTATGGGACACTGGTTTCATCAGAAATGCTTCAGATGCTGTTTCACAGTCCCGACAGATCTGGGCCCTTTTCATGCTTATCTGGCAACCACACATCAGCTTTAATCTGACTGGCTTTCTTGTCTGTCACTCACATGAATGATGGTGTTATTTTTACGTTCCTTTCTTCCTGAACGGAGCCGCTCTTCTCGTCTGGTAAACAAAGCTGTGGAGCGTTGGTTTCAACAGGAACGTCTTGGACGCTATTCTACGAGACATTTAACAGCACTGATCTTGGCGCCCTTTCATGCTTATCTGGCGACCACACACAGGCTTTTCTGATCATCTCACCTGCCACTCAAACGAATGATCGTGTGACTTTATGTTCCTTAAAGGCAGCGTAGCTTCTTCTCAGCTTCGTTGCTAGCCAGTAACTGGAACTGCTTCAGCTATGGAGCTTTGATCGAGCCTGATATGTTGGAGCCAGAACCAGAGGAGGAACCAGAGACTGAGGACGAACCTGAGAATGAGGAAGAACCAGAGGAGGAACCAGAGACTGAGGAAGAACCAGAGGAGGAACCAGAGACTGAGGAAGAACCTGGGGAGGAAACGGAGACTGAGGAAGAACCAGAGGAGGAACCAGAGACTGAAGAGGAACCTGGGTAGGAACCAGAGACTGAGGAAGAACCAGAGGAGGAACCAGAGACTGAGGAAGAACCAAAGGAGGAACCAGAGACTGAGGACGAACCAGGAGCAGAGACATGGACATTTCACCAGAAGCTGTTGATGCTAACTCAGTCAGATGCCTTCACTTGCCTGAAAACCTGAACAGAGTCCTGCACCCATACTCTTAAATTAGAAACATTTTATGTCACATTATTTTTAACTGCCATTTCAAAATCTGACATTTCTACGGAGCAGCGTGTCGTCATGGGAGAAGTCTCACCTCAGCTTGTGAAGCTCATCTCCTCTAACTTCAGAACCAAGTCCAGCTGTGTGTGTGTGTGTGTGTGTGTGTGTGTGTGTGTGTGTGTGTGTGTGTGTGTGTGTGTGTGTGTGGAAGTAATGTGGTGTCAGTGTTCGATCCAGGCTCGGGGGAGGTGTATGGGGGGGTCGGGGGGGGGCAGGTGGCTGCTGCGTGGGGGGTCAGTACCTCCAGCAGGCTGACAGGAAGCTCAGAGCCGCCAAGGAGGCAGTGACCTTTACACAACCCTGACCTTTACACACACACACACACACACACACACACACACACACACACACACACACACACACACACACACACACACACACACACACACACACACACACAGGTGTACTTTAAGTCTCCTGGTGGAATCACATGTTCAGGTTCAAGCAAACACGATCTGACTGACCTTGTGCATCATCGTTCAGTTTGGACTGGATGACAGTCAGAAATGTTCATGTTGGTATTTAGCCCAAGACAATAAGACATATCCCCCGTTGACCCCCCATGATGTTTAGTGTCTTCAAGTAAGTGATTTTTTTATTTTTTTTGCTTCCCATTTCATAACTACGACTGGTTAAACACATGTTGTACAAAACATCCAAGAAATATCAACATTTGACACATTTGCTTTGGTTGTTTTGGATGATATTGAGGTCTTAGTATCATGTAGTTTAATAGTCTTCAAAAGGTTTTCGGGTCCTACACCTTAAAATAGCTGATAATATAACCAGAGAGGGCAGAGACAGAGAGGGGCTGACCACAGCTACAAACAGCTCCTGACAGACGTCTTAAACCACCTGGGTCACATTGATCCCACAGATGTCACTCAGTTTGAGGCTAATGGGACAGCTAAATGAATGTGTACAAACACTGGGAGATTGTATTCAAATTCACAATTGTTCCCAATAAATCCACTTTTGCTGTTCGCTCCTGTTTGACTCATGTTTTAGATGATAGATGGAAACAAATTTCTCATATTTCGCATTTATGGAAGGTTCGTATCGCCGGGAGGGAATGAGTCACCCAGGACTGAGAAATCCTGTTTTGTTCTGTTTTGATTTTTTTAGGCTTTTTATGTCATTTGATGATAAGAAAACAACTGTGTGTGTGTGTGTGTGGTAGCTCAGTTTCTCTATGCATCGACATGGGGGCTGGAGATAATTGCAGACCTCAGAGAAGTGGGTGATGGTGCCTCCGTTAAAAACAGACCGAAAAGGAAGATTTTTCTCGTAAGGAAACAGCAGAGCAGCGTCAGTCATCTCAGACTCAAAACAACCCAAAGAAAACCAGACAAATGATGACATGGACAAATGATCAGTGCTGCTTAATGAGCCGCCGGCTCCTCCATTAGTCCGTCTTCACGCCACTCACCACCATTAAGTGATTACCGTCCTAGCATCTGCTGGAGGCAGAGACAGGCCCGGGCCTGAGGTCGGTCACAGCCTGGAAAACTCTGCCGTCAGAAGCCGAAAATATCCGACTGTTGTTTCTGTGTCATCTGGTGTCAGGAGTGATCGTCCGGGCTGGCGAGAAGGAAATGTTACCTGATGAAATGACATGAGTGGAAGCCAGCAGGGAGGAGAGCAGGCGACAGGGTATTAAAAACACTGCTGACATGTTACGCAACCCCCCCCCCCCCCCCCCCCCCCCCCCCAGCCAGACTGCTCGGGGTGTGTTTACTGTGGTCTGCCCAGAACTGAGCTGGGCTCTCTGTGAGGGGCTTCCTCAGAGGAGGGTCTGACATAGATATGCACAAGGCTGACAGGGAGAGTCGTGGCTCCATCCCTGTTCAGCTCTGAATGCTCCCCACAACCTAGAACTCAATAACTGTCTGTACTGTGACCCAGAGACCTGATCTACACTTGATGATCAGCTGCACTAGATCCAACATGTCTTCTCTGTAGTTCTCAAGGAGAGGATAGAACCATAAAGCTATAGAGTCATTGATGATGATGATGATTTTTTGATCTTTCCTATAACCAGGTGTGTTGATGGTGAATGACTGAGTTGAGAACACCTTCCTTCAGAGGTCTGTTGTACTGTATGTTTGTGCTCTATAGATTTAATTGCAGACTAAAACTCTTCAGGCTGTGTAAAGTTTTATTGGACAATCTTCAGCATCTTCTGGTGTCCTTTGTCCGACTGGCATGCGTCACTTTGTAACTCCCAGCCACATGTGAATATTCTTACATTTCAAGCATGTGTTGACATATTTTCAAAAGTCATCAAATACATAATGACATCTCTTTAACGATATAGTTTATTTTGCCTTGAGTTGACAGTTTTCACATCACATTGTTTCTCATTTTCTCACATAAATACATGTTGTGTATCCACTGAGCTACATATACTGTCCTGTGGGGGAGACGTCTCAGAGCTGCTTCCTGGTGGAGTTTCATCCAGCGACAGAGGTCGATAACAAAACTCTGTTTACTCTTCTAATTACTGTGACGTCTGGTTGTGACGGGTGCAGCAGGAGCACGGTGCCTCTGTGTGTGTCTGACTGTGCTGCCACGTTTTAATAATGATAATAATAAAAAAAAAGAAAACAGGGTTTCCACTGAGGCCTATGTGCTTATTCTGCTGAATGGACTCAGATCAGAGAACCCTGCAGTGGATGTGAGGCCATGAATATGGAGCGTGGACAGGGATGAGCTGTGGTTCTGCACTACAAGGTGAACCGCAGCAGATGGAGATCCTCGAGAGGAGCGGCTCGTCGTTCCAGAGCACGCAAACATAAAACAATGATGTCCCACGCTGAGCTGAATATTTATCAGGATCCCTCGTGTCGAGACGGTTTTACCGGCCGTCCACGGACCTCTAACGGCGGAGCTGCAGAGCTGCAGCTGGAGGCGAACATCTGTCCTCTGAGCAGTCGCTTCAGGATCGCAGTCCCGCTCCCGCTTAATGTCTTTCTGTTGTCTGTGCTTCTCAGCAGTGTGTGTGTGTGTGTGTGTGTGTGTGTGTGTGTGTGTGTGTGATGCAGATTAGCAGCAGCGAGCAGGCGTCCGTCACCTCCCTATCCATCCACTCCACGTTCCTCACATTTCCATTCATCACCATAAAAATGACTCTCTGCTCCCCGCCACTCTCTCTCTCTCTCTCTCTCACACACACACACACACACACACACACACACACACACACACACACACACTCACACACAAAGCAGTTAACACAGTTTTCTCGGGTGTCGTTGCTTTCATCTCCTTGTTTAGAGATGTGGCTTCCGGTGCTTTCCGCTCCACATCGTTGCTCTCGGAGCTCCACTGCTGTTCCTCTCCATCTGTCGCTGGTCTGTCTCTCCGTGAGCCAGCCGCTCCGGCGTTCCCTCTCACTGTACGCTTATAGTAGAGATGGGAATTAGTAAGAATTCACTGATTCCAGTTCCACTGGAGATATAAAAGTAGTGGTTTTTGCAGCAACTCCCTTTAATATCGTCACCTAGAAGAGAAGACACAGCGCTCACATTCTCTCACATTCTGCTTCATGGTTTAACAGCTTCACAGGGCTTGCTTCCTGGTCCTTCCACACGGATGTGTTTCTCTTGTTTTTGGAACGCGTTTCCACTAAAACAGCATCGTCATCAGCAATATCTGCATTCACACACATCCTCTGAAAACGACTCGGTACTAAAACCAAGGGAGGAGAAAAATGGAGCATGGGCGCATGCAGCTGTTTTATACAAACAAAATCTAAACAGAGGAAGTAATTGTTCACCGTTATCATTTGCTGTTCACTCTATTTATAAAGCAGAATACTTAGTTTTTTTTAGTTTTTTTTCTTTTAGTATCCCTAAAAGATAACTTAGCTTCTGCAGTAGTGCTAGCTTGTGATGCTACAAGCTAGTGGACTGTAGTCCGCCATTGTTGTTGTTGTGTCCAGCTGTGGTTGCTATGGTTACCAGTTAGCCAGGCGGGGCTGTGACATCATCGCTTCTCTAAAACATCTATCTTTTCAGATTTTACCAGCTCTAGTTGCAAAAATGACTGTATTTGATGAAACATTTGCAAGGAAACAGAGCTGACAAGTGAAAAGATAGTGACAAGAGATGAACTTCTAAGAAAGAACCGGTTCCTGATTCCACTGATTATCTGCTGGGAGTTAAAACAGGGACCAGCCTCCATCATAACCCTGAGGACTCGGCCGTCTGATATTGGAGAGTGACTGGCTGGAACAGACTTTCTTTGTCTCAAGAGCCGCTCATGACAACAAGGCTTCAGGCGTGGAAAAACAATTTGTTCTCAGTTTTTCCACAAACGTTCAATTAAAACCAAAATTCAGAAGCGTTTTCCATCAGGACTCGTTTCTCGAGGGCTAACATCCTTCTTCCCTCTGTCTGCAAACAGGACAGTTCACAGGCCTCTTCTAATTATCTTCAAGATTATCTTAACAGCCGAACCGATGCGAGGCAGAGATTTCCTGAGCTCTTCAAAATGAGTTTTTCCTCAAACTTATTCTGTGCATAAGAAACTAGTGTGAAAGGAGTTTCAGCGATCTGAGGAGCACGTCTGAGCGTCTAATCTTTTCTGTTGTGACTGATCTACGGCCTCTCAGATGATCTGACAGCTTTTTATCGCACATTCCAGTCAAAGTTATTTAAAGTGAGGGCTGAGGTACAACCAGGACTTCTAGAACAATGTCAAACACATGAAAACAGAAAACTGTTGATTTTTGACAGCAGTGCAAGTAAGAAATTCCTTTAATCTTAACACCTCGTAAACTAAGACCAAAAGAAGATGTCGGATTCCCTGATGTGATTTGTGACAACATAAAAGTGCTAATTTATAAATGAACATTCAAAATATTTGACACACAGATGTCATTGACTTCCTGTTTGAGACAGGCTGGTCAGCTGTTCAATAAAAGGTGTGAGTGCTACTAAAACATGTGAATGAACCACATACTAAACCATGGGAACGAAGTGCTACAATAAGTACTAGAAATGGGAGTGCAGAGTAGTGAAACCACTGCACAAAATGCTATGAAAGTGTAATCTACACATCTTGAAGTCAGACCTGGTTCTGCTGGTAATCCCTGAGGCTGAGCAGCCCCCACACTCTATTTCAGGAGATTTCACTTTTAGTGTAAATGATTCAGACACTTCTATAAAGTCCTCTCTCTTTTTTCTGGGTTTTTTGTGGAAGTGGAGAAATGATGTGTGGCTGTGAATGTTTCAGTCCAGCGTTTTGTTTTGTGTTTTTTTTCCTCTGCGGTGTTTCTGGCTCTCCAGCGTGTCCTCAGCTGCTGCTCTCTGAGCTCTGGCCTCCATTAGATGAATCATTTTCTCACTGATGTTCTGCTCTTCAGAGAGTGTGAGCGGGGAGCAGGACGAGGTGAAGCCTCTGGGTGAGAGGCTGTTTAATGTCACAACACTTCTCCTCCTCCTGAGCTCCAGTCGCTCCAGTCAAAAGCCTCAGACGCGAACCAACCTGAGCTCAGAGTGACGTGGAGGAGCTCCATCAGCTCCTAATGTGTCTTCTAAATAACATTAGAAGATATTCATAGGTTCAAGTGAGTTCACAGGTAAACGAAAGGAAATCTAGCTGCGCGTTTCAACTCATCTGACCTCTGGTAGCTTGGCTTCGTGTCTCAGTAATATCCAGTAGGGAGGTTTTCAGAAACGTCTAAAGAGCAGAGAAAACGTAAGTTCTGTTTAACTTCTGTTGAACATCTCAACCCAAAAACTTGTTCTGAAGTTCTGCCTAAACTTACATGCTGTGTGTGTGTGTGTGTGTGTGTGTGTGTGTGTGATCCAGTGGTTTGTCCAGACTGGGGGCGTGATGCGGTTGCCACGGTTACCAGAATGCCGTGTTGTGTTCGAAGGCTGTGGGTTAGATTAAGGAAGTGATAGCTGTTCAGTGTTTCTTATATATTAGTATATTTTTATATGTTTCATAATGTCAAGATCTAGATCCTATATAAATTCAGATCCCTGGAGAGAAATGATTCTGTCCAGGCTCCATTTTTCACATTTTCATTTTTAAAATATGATGAGTAAGTCTGTAATAATCCATAAGTTTTGTTTATGATAGTGATGTTGATAGTGAGTAAAGAAAAAAATATCAGAAAATGAGATGGTAAAAAATAGCATAATAGCTACAATGAACCGCACTAAAATCTTTGATTTTTTTTATTCAAAATTCTTAAACTCATTATCACTTATCATGAAAATGATTTAAATATAACAACAAATATAACAACTTATACAACAGATGCTGTTGAGGTCGAGATGGGAATCATAAACAGTAAAAGACACTTAACAGCACTGCAGCACAATCGGTCAAATCACATCCCTTTGAAATTAGTCAGTGAAAGTGTGAGAGCTGAAGCTGCTCCTGAGTGTCTGACTCACTGTTTAGACTCCAGCTATTGTTAGTAGCTCTCTCTAGTTCTCTATTTATAACCCTCCCTCTGAACCATCCACACTCCATGACTTTATAACCATGACCTGATGTTCTACAACCAGAGGTGTCCAGGAACTCAGGACACATGCTTACATACATACCTTTTGGTTATGTGTACTTTACTGGAGTAATAACTGTTCAGCCTACTCTTTACTCCTTCACATTTTCATGCAGTTATCTGTACTTTCACACAAGGAGTAGAAGTAGAGGTAAAGTAGATGCATGTGTCATTGATCAATAAAGGCTATTGATAACATGCTTCTGAAGTATGAAGTTTAACACTATTACAATACTTACAGGCAACTAGTCATTATATCTTCTGCTCCATCAAACACATGTTAATGGTCAGTAGTTCACCTATGTGGTTATATATACATATACAGTATAAATGTATAGTGTACTATGAGCTATGCTTTGGTCCTTAATGGCATGTTTTCCTTTCATTACTTTTACTTTGATACTTTAAGTAGTTTAGAAACAGTACACTTTTTACTTTTAGAAACTTCAATTTCTATGGAAGTATTTCTAAACCCTAGTACTGTACTTCTGCTTGAGTTCTCTGTCCTCCTGGTTCTCTGTCCTGGTTCTCTCTGTCCTCCTTGTTCTCTGTCCTCCTGGTTCTCTGTCCTGGTTCTCTCTGTCCTCCTTGTTCTCTGTCCTCCTTGTTCTCTGTTCTCCTGGTTCTCTGTCCTGGTTCTCTGTCCTGGTTCTCTCTGTTCTCCTGGTTGTCTGTCCTCCTGGTTCTCTGTCCTGGTTCTCTCTGTTCTCCTGGTTGTCTGTCCTCCTGGTTCTCTGTCCTGGTTCTCTCTGTCCTCCTTGTTCTCTGTCCTCCTGGTTCTCTGTCCTTATGGTTCTGTGTCCTCCTGGTTCTCTGTCCTGGTTCTCTCTGTCTTCCTGGTTCTGTGTCCTCCTGGTTCTCTGTCCTCCTGGTTCTCTAGCCTCCTTGTTCTCTGTCCTCCTGGTTCTCTGTCCTGGTTCTCTCTGTCTTCCTGGTTCTGTGTCCTCCTGGTTCTCTGTCCTCCTGGTTCTCTGTCCTTATGGTTCTGTGTCCTCCTGGTTCTCTGTCCTGGTTCTCTCTGTCCTCCTGGTTCTGTGTCCTCATGGTTCTGTGTCCTCCTCAGGGCTTCCTGAAGAGCGAGCGTGTCTCCAGGATGGTGCAGAGCGGCGGCTGCTCGTCCAGCGACTTCCGCGACGTCTTCAAGAAGAACATCGAGCGGCGCGTGCGCAGCCTGCCGGAGATCGACGGCCTGAGCAAAGAGACGGTGCTGAGCTCCTGGCTCGCCAAGTACGACGCCATCTACAGGGGGGACGAGGACATGCGGCGGCAGCCCGCCAGGGCGCACCTGAGCGCCGTGTCCGAGCTGATCCTCAGCAAGGAGCAGCTGTACGAGATGTTCCAGCAGATCCTCGGCATACGCAAGTTCGAGCACCAGCTGCTGTACAACGCCTGCCAGGTGAGCCAGACGTCTCTGTGGTGGTTTGGTCCTGGACCTGGTCCTGGAGCTTGACGTGGTCCTGGACCTTGGCCTGGGCATGGGCCTGGGCCTGGGCCTGGACCAGGTCCTGGACCTGGTCCTGGACCTGGACAGAGTTTAGTCTGTTAAAGCCCTGTTTCTCAGCTCAGAGTCTTGTCCCTGTGGAGGACACTCACTCACACTGTTTCTATTTACGTCTTTTATGTCAGGTCGGAGTCCTTTGTCCATCCACTTGATCATCACACTTAATTGGTTGATCACTTTTCTCTTTTTCCAACCGACTGGAATCACTCTGTAGTCACTGAGACCCTCCCTGTCTCAAAGCTGAGGTGTAGCTCTGTTACCTAGAATTTATTTTCTTATTTGAAGATTTATATGTAATATGAAGTCACAAATGAAGTCACACACTGGACCTAATTGTCTCTACTTAGTGGTGATAAGCCTCAGTCTATTGTCCAGAACATTTTGATATTTAGTGCTTGGGTGGTCTTTATTCTCTAACACCCTTTTAAGTTTCTTAAAACATGAATTTAAGAAAGCGTCTTGGACCTCAGGGTGTTAAAAAGAATCTCTGCACAAGTTTAATGTTGTCATTGAAAATGATTTCCAGCATCAGGTCTGATTCTGAACCTTGTGAACACTTTGACCCGTATTGTAACGTAACTAACAAGCAGCAGTTTTGCATCTGTGCCAAGTGAGAGCAAACTTTCCATTGCAAACATGCTCTGATCATAATCTAATCCATAATATACATGCAAGAAAAACATCAAACACGTGCTAGAATGTGAAAGGTCTGGAAAGTATATAAGGCATGTGGCTTTGCTACTCCTGTGAGCAGGGCATTAGACCCCCAGCTAATAGAGGACTCCACATAGAAGACGTTTGACTCATTCAGCCTCTCTGATGATCCAGTATCTGTTGTTTCCTGCTCGCTGTGCCTTTTACAGCCTCTCCACCTCCCTGACCTTCTGAAGTGTTGCCTGCTGCTGATGAAACCCGAGCTTTCTCCTATTTATGTATTTATTTCTTTATTTCATTCATTTATTTCTACGGCTCTGATTAAAAGCAGCTCCCACAGGGAGCGTAACGTGCAGCGAGTGTCAGGATTCAGTCTCGGGGCAAGCGCTGTAATTAGCGGCCGGCCGCCGAGCTCGCCGAAGGTCTCGCCGCCTCGGCTCGTCTCCGCTCAGTAATTGGACGCCATCCCGACCGTGGACACTCGGCGTCCACAGAGTGGACACAAGTGGACCTTTCAATGCTCGGTGGGTCAGTGGAAGCTGGGTGGAAACGGCTACGCTCCTCACAAACACACTTTTTGAAATCCGAGTTGGAGTCCCTCTGCAGCCTCTGGAGAACAAACAGCAAAACAGTGGTTTATTTATCACCTTCACTGGTTTGAAAGATCTATGGACGGATTCATGTTGAATCACAAATCAAATCCTCACCTTCCCTCTGCTAAATAAGATGAATCCATACATCACAATGAAAGTCTAATCTGGAAACACTAAATCTGAGGATCCTCAGAACAAGAGAAATGATCTCGCTGCTTCGATGCATCATTTCACTCAACAGGATTCCCGGAGTGAAGATTGTTGCTTGATTTAAGGTCATAGCGTGAAGTTGAACACTTTGAAAACAAGATGGTTTTATTTTTATTTTGATAAGAACCAAAAAGAAAAATCGCATTGTAAAGATTCTCCCAAAATAAGCTCCAACCTCAGGGTTCACACGAGTCCTTCAGAAACCTGGAAACCTGGTTTCCTCTTCCATCATGGACATAATGACGGTCGGTAGAGGAGGTGCAGACATTCCTGAAGATCTGACGAGAGCTCGACGGGAGACAATGAGCGTGCTTACCTGTGTTGCTATGACGACCAGATGCTCTCAGTGAGGTACTGAAAGCATGTGGAAACAGGGCATTGGATTGGTGCAAGGTAGGTAGGTAGAAAGATGATTAGACAGGTGGTAGGTAGAGAGATAATGTAGGTAGGGAGGGAGGGAGGTAGGGAGGGAGGGAGGGAGGTAGGTAGGGAGGGAGGGAGGGAGGGAGGTAGGTAGGTAGGTAGGCAGGCAGGTAGGTAGGTAGGCAGGTAGGTAGGTAGAAAGATAATATGTTTTGGTAGGTAGAAGGATAATGTAGGTAGGTCTTAAGATGAGGTAGTTGGATCGCTAGAAACTTTACCGGTCTCTCTGGCAGGTTCCTTTTGGGGAAGTTAAAAAGTAAAGCTTGGATAAAGTGGATGTTGTGCAGCTGCATCTGGATCCAGAGCCGAGCTGTGAGTTAATCACATCATCTGTCCTTGTCTCGGTCCGTTCGCTCGTCTTTGTCCTCGTCCTCTGACTTGTTTACGTGATTCCAGCCGCTTCACGTCCACGTCGTCCTGTTGCTAGGCAACCGGGCGTCTCCACGCATCCCTCCGGGACGCGTCTCGTTCGCTGCGTTTGTTTCCCCCCCGATAATAACGATAATTAACGTTGTTTATAAAGCGTGGAACACCTGCCGAGCTCTGCGCGCCTGCAGGATGTCAGAATGTGTCGGTGGGAGACTTTATGAGAGCGTCGACGTGGCTGTGACATGTCGCTCCGGCAGCTGCCGACCTCTGACCTCAATAAGCTGTTAATGATTAAAACTCAGCCACTATATCAGGGTTGTAGGGCATCAGGGCCCCCCCCCCCACCCCCCCACCCCGCAGACTCGACCACACACCTGCGGGGACCATTGGACCTTGCTCGTCTTCACTCTCTCTGACACTTAAAGGTCACATCTAAAGTTCACAGACTGCAGCCCAGTGAAATCCAGACATTTGTCAATTTGAGCTGTAAAAATTAAGAAAAAACAGGTGACATTTTCAGCTGCATTCTTTCATGAGAAGCCCAGAGCAAGAAACTTGAAAGAGTCACTGTGAGGTTGAAGGTAATTCAGATTAAAACACAAAGGAGTTAAAGCAGAGAGTTGTTAATGACAAGTGGAGCAGTTCCATCGTTTTGTGTGTTTCCATCGTTTTTTGCTCAATCAAATGTTTCCTTCGAGCTGTAATTGTGCGTTAAGTCCATTCCCGCGACACATCAGAGACACACTGTCTGATGTGGACTGGTCATGTGACCCTCTGTGTCATGTCCAGTAAAGTGTAAATACAGGGAAGTGTCTCCATCACACTCATGAGATGAACTTTTATATCAATACATCTCAAAAACCACCTCATGACAACGTTTTGGCTGAGGTTGTGTTTTTATTTCCATTTTTCTTACTGCGATGTTCAAAGTTTTCCAGCATCCTCTTGCACAACCAGCAGCTTTAACTCTTTGTCTCTTACTCAGGAGCATTTCAGGCCTCAGGATCCTGAAGCTTATGTTCAGCACTTTGTGGGATCCAAACCAGCGACTATATGAAAATCATGCTCAGTTCATGCTAGTTTTAACAACCTCTGTTTTCTAGCTGGGGTTAAAACCAGAAGCAGTTGTAGTATTTCATCAGAAATATCGCTTTCATTTTGTGAAATACTGACTGCTGCATCATGCTGCATGTGGAACTGTGTTTTTCTAATTCTTCGTTTTTCTCTGTTCAGACACTTTGTGTAAACACGAAGTACTTTAGAAAAGCGTCACATGAATCCTTTTGCATCATCATCATCATTATTATTATTGTTATTAATCTGTTGGAGAGACTCTGCCCCTGGGTGGAGGAGCTCTTTAATGACGGAGGAGGACGGAGGACTCCACAGTCCCTCGCTCATTTGTCACATTCACACGTGTCTCCATCTGAAAACGTCTCAGCACCAGAGTTTCCGTTTCCAGCTGTTTCCTCCTGCTGAACGGTTCCATTTAACAGCAGAGACACGTGTCCCTGTTGAGACGGGGACGGTGAGCGTGTCCGGCCGAGGCTTGTTACTGGAGAGTTGTTGCTCCCAGTATGACTGGGAGGCAGCCAGTCATCCTCACCCCTGAAAAGAGAGGATGGCCGGGCCGGGTTTCTTGGTCCTCGTCTCCACACTCTCCTCTTTGGGAGGAAGCGGTGCGTCAGTAATCCTCAGCCGGTCCCCTCCTCAGCTGTGAGCGGCTCCCAGCAGAAATAGCTTCCATTTACAGATCACTTCACGGCCCATTGAGACATCATCCTCGCCCGTAGAACAACCAGAGTGTGTCTGTTGCCAGGACAGATTCTATTATTGTCCCGCTTCATTAGACGCCAGGATAGAAATAAGACGGCACCGAAGGCGGGAGAATCAGAGAGAGAGGGAGAGAGAGAGGGAGTAGGGGAGATGAAAAGACCCTGAGGGACCAGCTCCATTTTTTTTTTCCATTTTTAAAAGACGTACCTGCGTTCCCAGAGTTTCACCAGGACTCGGGGATCCACAGACGTGTCTGAAAACAACATGAGAACATTAAATCTGAGGACAAAGGTCCTCGAAATTATCTGCTCACGCTGTAAGACAATTTAATTTGACTAGAATAGAAGAGAATACAATAGAATAGATTGGCCTTTGTACTACAAATGTATCTAGAAACAAATGACTAAAAGGACTTCCATAAAATGATGACATGTCAATACAATAGTAAAAACACATTACAATCCACACAATGCATACACCTGAAATGTAGGGCTGCAAATACAACAACTTAATCATAATTAAATAATAACAATGATAACAAAAGTGACTACCCTGCACCTCAATGAGGTGTTAACCAGAGAGAGAGAGTAGAAACTTTCTGTTTCAGCACCATTATTGAAGGTGGAAGTGAGAGACAGCAGACAGCTCTCGCTCTAAAATGCTAAGCTAACATGCTAATCTAATACAAACGACATGTCTATTCTCAAGTAGACGAGCCGTGGTACATAGATCTGCCGGACACCATCTCCCTGGACTGAAACCTGAACTAAGACAGCAGATGTGTAGAATGTGTGTGTGTGTGTGTGTGTGTGTGTGTGTGTACATGGATGACAATACGAATAATTTCATATTTGCCTGTAAACGACAATACTGCACACATAAAATGAATGAAAATTGGCTCTTAAATGAAGATAAATCATCTAACACTTCTAAAGTTTTACATTCATTTATTTATTTATTTATTTATGCGTGGTGACAACCAAATAATTTGCGATACAGTTTTTAATCTTGTTGGGATTGAGTCAGGCCAAGAGGAAAAACAAACAAGCAAACAAATAAATAAATAAATCCATTCTCCAAAAAGGACAACAAAGGCAGTAAATTTCAGGGATTTCAGTCCGAATAAGCCAAAAGGAAAAACTCCAGTTTGAAAGACTTTAAAAAACAAACGGCGAACATTGAGTTTCACATTCATCTCCAGGAATCTGAAAACAAAAGAACATTTTGTCCTGAGCTGCTTTGTTGTTGTTGTTGTTGTTGTCTGCATGCTCTGTTTCTCTCTTTGTTTTGGCTCTGACTGCAACTTCAGCAGGGATACACACACACACACTTCTGGTAACACAGTTTGAAGTCATGTCACTTCAGGGTCGTAGACTGTGGTCACGCACACTGAACCCACTCTTTGTGAAGTCTGATCTTCATGTTCAGTCACGTGAAATCATGTAAAATCACGTAAAGTTACGTTAAGTCACGTAATGTCATGTTGAGGCACGTTAAGTCACGTTAGGTTGCATCAGAATCACTAGAACTGTTCACACTGGGGTCTGGAGGTAGTTCCTAGAACTGTTCACACTAGGGTCTGGACGTAGTTCCTAGAACTGTTCACATCGGGGTCTGGACGTAGTTCCTATAACTGTTCACACTGGGGTCTGGACGTAGTTCCTAGAACTGTTCACACTGGGGTCTGGACGTAGTTCCTATAACTTTTTACACTGGGGTCTGGACATAGTTCTTAGAACTTTTTACACTGGGGTCTGGATATACTTCCTAGAACTTTTCACACTGGGGACTGGACGTAGTTCCTAGAACTTTTTACACTGGGGACTGCACGTAGTTCCTAGAACTGTGCACACTAGGGTCTGGAGGTAGTTCCTAGAACTGTTCACACTGGGGTCTGGATGCAGTTCCTATAACTTTTTACACTGGGGACTGGACGTAGTTCCTAGAACTGTTCATACTGGGGTCTGGACGTAGTACCTAGAACTGTTCACACTGGGGTTTGGACGTAGTTCCTAGAACTGTTCATACTGGGGTCTGGAGGCAGCTCATGTAAATTAGAACATGAACAACCCTGCAAAGAGATGCTCTCTCTCAGACTTGAGCTTTGTTTAAACCTGCAGTGTGTGAACAGCCTGGGTTTGATTATCAGGATGCAGCTGCAGGGACGACCAGTGAAAGACGGAACTTTTCTGAAACTCTGATTCTGGTTTCTGAAATTCTAATTCTACTGCAGCTACACACACACACATATCTATCTATCTCTCTCTCTCTCTCTCTCTCTCTCCCTCTCTCCCTCTCTCCCTCTCCCCCTCTCTCTCTCTCCCTCTCTCTCTCTCTTCTCTCTCTCTCAGAACTTCCAGGTTCAACATGTCTATGAAACATCTCCTGCAGCAAGACTCAATGTGTGTGTGTGTGTGTGTGTGTGTGTGTGTGTGTGTTTGATTGCATGGAACAAAGTCAAGTTTGCTGGTGCACTAATGAGAGCTGTGCATCTGATTCCCCTCGCTCTCCTTCATCAACATATCCTGTATTACTTTAATGAGAATCCTCCATCTGCAGAAGAGGAGGAGGAGGAGGAGGAGGGGGATAAAAAATACAGAGAGGTGAGCCAGGAGCACACTCCATGGAGGGGGGGGACAAAAATAGAAAAGAGGAGGATTTACAGCTGTGGAGGGAGGACGAGTC